>CAUYTI010086084.1:0-15141 GCA_963575145.1 Galago senegalensis | reverse complement strand
GAAAATGACATGAAGGCTGTGTTGACCAGTTTGATGGAAGTATTTCAGAATGCATGTGAAAACCCCACACTGTACCCCAGAAGAGTATCAATGTACATAGTTAACACTCAATAAAAAAAAAAAAAAAAAAAAAAGAAAGAGACACATACGATTGGCTGTCATGCAGATAACTCCTGCACATCACTGTGCTAAACCCAGTGGATCCTGACACTCACTACTCAGCTTGCATTGAGTTCCTGAGGAGTTCTTACATCACATAGAATAACAGCTTTGGTTATCTGGGTGCTTACGATTTTCAGCTTCCAGTTAAGGCAGAGACATAAATAAGGCCTTGTTTACCACACAGAGTGTACCACTGAATTCACTGCCTTTATGGAAAAAAGAAAAAATGTCTCAGAGAGCATGAAATATAGATTCTGAAGTTCAGAGCACCCCAGGATGCAGAGCAGAGCCACAAATGAAAACCAAGCATAAACACGTTTTAGCACCTGATGCATCATGTCTTGATTGCCAAGGCACTAAATCCCTGTAATCCACTCTAGGAGAGGCCCTCAGGACATAACTTGGGAGCTTATTTTCTCACAAACCTGACATCTTTGATCATCAAACTTTTCAGACCTCAGAGAGTTGAAGTTGAAAAAACTTGCAAGAAGTCAGTGTACCATTAAGAATTGTGACAACTGATATCTGACAGCCCAGCATGTTGCCTTGTACGGTGGCTCCCGATATTCACCTAAAAATTCAGAGAGGAAAATCCTACTGGATTTGTACCCTAGTGAAGGATTTAAGTTTTCTAAATTATCACCCTAAGTCATCACAAGAAAAAAATCATTTTGCTCTTCTTATCTTCTGTGCAATGTGTAAGGACAATATTTGATACATTTTAAAATCATTTCCATCAAAAAGTATTTTAAAATGCAATCTTCAATACCTACAAAATGTACCCAAATGACAAAATAGAAAAACTAGGTGGGTGTTGTGGAGGGTGCCTGTAGTCCCACCTGCTTGCGAGGCTGAGGCAGGAGGATCACTTGAACCCAAGAATTTGAAGGTTGCTGTGAGCTGTGACACTATGACACTCAACCTCAGGACAACTGAGTGAGACTCTGTTTCCAAAAACATAAGAGAAAATTCTTTAAAACTACTGATAAAGAGTACTAAGTTTAGGGAAAGCAAGAGAAGGATGACAGCGAGATTTGCATCAAAACAATGCAAACCAAAGGACAACGGGGCAACATCTCTAAAGTACTAGGAAAAAAACTGTCAGTGTAGAATTCTATATGCAGAAAAGGAATCTTTCAAAAATGAAGGCAAAAATAAAACCTTTTCAGACATACAAAAGCTCATAGGCGGATCAAGAAACATTACAAAAACACAGACTTCATAAGAAGTCATCCCAGGCGGATCAAGAAACATTACAAAAAATACTAGAGAAGGAAAATCATAGCAGATAAATATCTCGATCTCTGCAAAAAAGAGTGCTAGAAATGCTAATTCTATGTATAAATTTAAAGAAATCTTCTCATTAGGTAAGTCTCCTCAAAAGCCATTTAAAGGAAAAATGATGACACACAGAATGCCCATAAAACAGACACCTATTTTAAATTGCACATGAACTTTATGGCCACCCTGTATTGTGAGTTTTATAACACGTGTGGAAGTAAAATGTATGACAGTAATAGAACAAGGGCTGGGGGGTAGAAATGATATAGAGCTGTATATTATACAGGAAGTCCTTATATTATACAGGAAGTAGTATGATGCCACTTGAAGGTAAATTGCAGTAATTTAAAGATATATACTATAAATTGTAAAGCCACTGCTATAATAATGCAACAAAAAATACGGATAAAAAGCCATATAGGAGATAAAACAGAATCATAAGAATTATTCAATTAATCCAAAAGATAGGAGTAAAAGAGGAAAAAGAGCAAATAACACATGGGGAAAACAGAAAATAAATGGTAAAATGGTAAATATAATTCTAGCCATATCTATAATCACATGTGTAGCGAACAGACTCTAAGATGTCGCCCAGTTATCCCTGTCACCTTATATTCATGCATTTGTGTGTAGGTGTGATTTTTGTGACTTGCCTCTAGACGACAGAATATGGTCAAAGTGATAGGCTGTCCCCTTCATAACTTCATCTTGTGAGGAGACTTTCTCTACTGACTGTCTCCCTGGCTGTCTTTTATGAGGTGGGTTGCCTTAGGAAGAAGCCCAGGTGGAAAGGAAGTAAGAGTGGCCCTCATTCTGACAGCACGCAAGGAACTGAATCCTGCCAGCAACCACATTAGCTTGGAAATCGATTCTTCCTCATTTGAGCTTCAGATGAGACCCTTATCCCTGTCTGATACTTTGATTGCAAACTTGTGAGGACCCAGCTAAACTGTGCCTAAATTCCTCACACAGAAGCAGTGAGACTATATAAATATGTACTGTTTTAAGCTTTCAAGTTTGTGGGAATATCCTTCGGCAGCATTAAGTATAAATGATTTAAACACCAAATTGAAATGGAGATTATCAGACTGGATTAAAAAAACACCCAAGGTGGCCTCTTTGCCCTGGCAATGGAGGCCCATTCTCCGTCTCTGGCAAAAGGTATCCTGCTCTGTAAGCTTTCTTACTGTTATTCGATCTCTTTCTTCTTCTATAAAGTTTGTTTCACGCTTGCCTTTAAAAAAACGGAAAGCCGGCTCAGCGCCCGTGGCTCAAGTGGCTAAGGCGCT
Organism: Galago senegalensis; assembly: GCA_963575145.1. Classification (NCBI taxonomy): domain Eukaryota; kingdom Metazoa; phylum Chordata; class Mammalia; order Primates; family Galagidae; genus Galago; species Galago senegalensis. The sequence goes on along the minus strand of CAUYTI010086084.1, from coordinate 12,409 downwards.
GGCCATATACACCTAAGGTGGTAGGTTCGAATCCAGCCCAGACCCGCCAAACAACAATGACGGCTGCAACCAAAAAATAGCCAGGCGTTGTGGCGGGCACCTGTGGTCCCAGCTACTTGGGAGGTTGAAGCAGGAGACTCGCTTGAGCCCAGGAGTTGGAGGTTGCTGTGAGCTGTGAAGCCACAACACTCTACCCAGGGGGATAGCTTGAGGCTCTGTCTCAAAAAAAAAAAAAAAAGGAAAGCTCAAGACTCAACCATATGTTACCTTTAAAAAAATCTACATTAAATATAAAGATGTAAGGTAAAAATAAAAATATTGGAAAAGTTATGCCATGTTAATCCTAATCTTTTTTAAAAAGGAAGAATCAATTACTATATTAATACAAGACAGAGTAGATTTCATTGTAAATCATATTAATAAGAGTAAAGGGGTCCATTTCATAGAGTCCAATTTAGCAAGAAGACATGCAAATCCTAAAATTCTATGCAGAGTAACAGAATGATTACATTAATTAAACATTGACAGAGGTATAAAGAGAAATAGACAAATCAATCACTATACTCAGAGATTTCTCCCTATTCTTTTCTCAATAATTGAATGAACAGATAAACTGAAAAATCAATAAAGATATAGAAGACTTGAACAACACTATCTAACAAATTGATCTAATTAACATTTATGGAACACTTTAAAAATTGCAAAATATACATTATTTTCAAGTGTACAGAAAACACAAAATAGAGAACATTCTGGCCAATAAAACAAATCTTGTGTCTCTTTTTTTTCTGAGTTATTCTTAAATTAATGTTATTAAAACCATAATCTCTACCCTTAACCTCACTGAAGTTATCAATGGATTCTTGGGGGCGGGGGGGAGGGATGAGCAGGACACGCCTCTAATACAAAGTGTATACCAAACCCTTGCTTTGGGAAGGAACATTTCAAAGAAGCAGAAAATATGAGGAAGAGAAGATACTAGGTCATTTTCTCCAGAGGTCCAAGGGTCACCTGAATTAGAGGCTTTAAACATGGTGTGTTTCAAACGGCACCCCATGGATCTGGATTAATGGATGCTCAAAACAGATAGTCTTTTGTTATCAGAAAGGTTTAAGTCCAGTTACGTTTGACTCGAAGACATCATAATTAAAGTTTGTTTATATAAGCTAGCACTTAGATCATCAGTAATACTACAAAACAATTTTAAAAAGGCCAACAAACCAAATATATCACTAGGGGAAATGTTTCTATTAATACTTTTTTTAATTAAAAAAATTATTGTTTGGAATTCATTGAAGGTACAAAGAATTAGTTTACACTGATTGCATTTGTTAGAAAAAGTCCCTCTTATAATTGTGTCCTGTCCCCAAGAGGTGTGCCGTACACTGTGACCCCCATCCCTCTTCCAGCTCCCCTCTCCCTGCTCCCTTGTTCCCCTATCACCCCCTTGTATTAGCTCATCTGCTGCCTTCATATTAGAATTGAGTACATTGGATTCTTGCTTCTCCATTCTTATGATACTTTACTAAGATGAATGTAGTCCACCTCCATCCAGGTTAATACAAAAGATGTAAAGTCTCTATTTTTTTTTTAATGACAGAATTGTATTTCATGGTTCTATCAATACTTTTTATGGTGACATTACTGTGCAGGGGGGTAAGGGGGTTAGGGACTCAGCTTCCAAGAGAATTCAAGATGATGCTGTTTAACTTTACTTGCGCTCACTCCACATGAAGTCAATCAATAGTACCATTCAACACAGTTGCAATGTTGAATCAATGATTAGCTGTAAAACCAAAGCTATGGATGGGGAGATAACTCCCACAGAGTTGCATTGATGGCAAGTAAACAAGAAACACCATAGAAAGAGAAAAGGCTGTTTCTGTGTTGGGTTGCCATAGAAAATCCTCAGGTATATGCAGAACATAATTGATTGGCTGGCAGCTCCTGGAACACGTTATAAAGATCTGAAAACATTTCAACTTATTCAAATTCACTTTGTTACTCAATGCCATTGGAGAATTCTGCAAAGACAAGAGAAAGATTTGCGTAATTACAGAAAGAATTCTTTTTTATAGAGATCAATCTCTTGCAGACTGATATTCTGGAGGACAATGTCTATCCAAATATAAAATATGTGTACTTTTAGCCCCCAAATACTCAACTACCCTGCTATGTCCATAAAATTAACCTTTCATACATGCCCCCCAAAGGACATGTGTTATTTAGAACCTTTTTCCTAGCAAATAACAGAAAATCAATGCAATCCAGCTTATACAATAAAGGGAGTTTGTTGGCATACAGATGTGGAAAATTCAGGCACAAGATGGTACTTAATTTGGGCTGTTTTGGAAGAGGTGAAGAAAATACTGACAAGAGTGGGAAAAGTGATACAAGAATGAGAAGGCAGCTAATATAGCGTGTCTTCTAAAGCTTCTTTCACTGTGAACGACTAGAATTCACTTCCACTAGGAAACCCTGAGACTCAGAGTAAAACACGCAGCTCCAAGGTAATCTATTCCAGGGGCACAGGGTTGAGAGCTGCCCTAGAAAGACATTAACTCCATTCTACTCAGTGGGTGGCAAAGAGGACTCCAGTAGTAAGAGAAACCCCTCAGACAGAAAATTCACAACTGACAGAAGTCAGGCCCTGTGCTCTGAAAAGGTGGAGATTCATATGGGTGGGACACTGACAGTATCTGCCTCAGGTGGACTTGGGAGTTAGGTGATCAAGCATCTCAACAATGTCGTTGAGATTCTCTCCTCTCCACCTTTATAATCCAGGCTGAATGTTATCCAATTGTTTCCACAGTGGTCATTTAATGAGTTTCAGGCCCAACTGGGGCTCCACATAATGTGGGATACACAAAGCACTTTAGTTAGCATCAATGTTCCAAGCAAAAATGCTTCTACTTAGTCTCACTGGATTGGATTGAGGTCAAGGAATACTTTAAAACAATGACTTTGCTAATGGTTTAAATAAGGTGACCAGACGTCCTGCTTTTACCAGGACAGTCCCAATTTTTAACAATTTGTGCCGTGTCCTTCAGCGTTTTAAAAAAGTCCTGGCTCGGCGCCTGTGGCTCAAGCGGCTAAGGCGCCAGCTACATACACCTAAGGTGGCGGGTTCGAATCCCCAGCCCGGGCCCGCCAAACAACAATGATGGCTGCAACAAAAAAATGGCCAGGCGTTATGGCCAGCGCCTGTGGTCCCAGCTACTTGGGAGGGTGAGGCAGGAGACTCGCTTGAGCCCAGGAGTTGGAGGTTGCTGTGAGCGTGATGCCATGGCACTCTACCCAGGGGGATAGCTTGAGGCTCCATCTCAAAAAAAAAAAAAAAAGTCCTGATTTTTGGAAAGAATGCACAACAAGCTAGGGAATGGCAGGAGAACGGAAATAGACAGTTTTCAGCTGCCATGTGGCTATTTTGCCAGGATATGAGTTTTATATTATTTTTGCTAATTTTATCATGTTAAACTTTAATAATAACAAATTATTGTTGAGAACTGATTATTGAGAACTGCTTATCAAAATTTGCATTGTTGATTAGTTGTTAGAATTTGACCACCATTGTTTGGACTTAATGAACAATGGCATTTTTTTGCATTGGCAATGATGAAAACATTTTGTAACTGTCTTTCAGACAATACACATCGTACTGCGTGCTAGTGCTAGTTAAACAAGTGATGTCAACAAATCAGCTATTATAATTTAGGTAAGTAATTTATTTATTTCATGAATTTAGCAGACAGTACTCGTACTATTTATATTTTATAGTGGTGGCAGAAAGTCTAGCGTCGGCCTTGAAAGTGACACTTACAACTTACAAGGTATCATTATTAAAAAAAATATTGATAAGGAAAAGGTTAAATCTTGGACTTCAGCAAAAACCACAATACAGAACAAATGTTTAGAAATAGTTCATCATTTTGAAACAAACCATGTTCCATACAATAATGCACTAAAAATTGTGGGATATGCACTGTCCTTATCAGGAACTAATGCTGCGACTGAACGCATTTTTTCTACTGTAAATAAAGTGTGGACATCAGAAAAATCACAATTAAGTGTTGAGACTTTGAAAGCCATTTCATGTGTGAAATATAATTTAACAAATTCTTGTGAAAAATTTCATGACGTTTTAAACAATGACAGCAATCTACTAAAAAAAATTCACTCAAATGTGAAACATGCCAAAGAATAAAATAATACGATACATATTTTTTAATGTATTATATTTGTAAATTGTACTTATGTTGAAATTTAAAAAAATATATTACAATACTATTTTTTTGTTCTATGAATATTTTTGTTGCTCCATATGGACCAAATTTTTAATTACGAACCTCCCCCCCTCCCCGTCAATGGTGTCCCGCTTTACCAATGTTAAAATCTGGTCACCTTAGGTTTAAATCAATCAGTATTTAGACCCAGAGATAAGGATGGGTCTGTCTCCCCTAAAGACATATAGAAAGCCTGGGTTCAGTTGAGAAGGGAGAAGCTGGGAGTGATGCTGCATAGGTCATCCAAAAATGGATAGGGATATACATGTACAGGCGTTAATTACAACCTTCTTTTTAATAACAAAAACATAGAAACGTCCAAGGTGTGCATCAATAGGAGACTTACACTGAAACAAATTGTGGTGCATTCTTACTGTGGCTATTAAGCAGTAGTTGATCTTCATGTTCCAGTACAGATGAATCTCTAGGATGTACCATTAAACTCGAAAGCACATACAAATCAGTGCATAAAGTAAATCACTGTTGTAAATTATAAGCCCACCCAACTACCGAATTCTTGATCCTCAGAAACTGATTGTTTGCTAAATGTTTGTTGTTCTAGGCCAAAAAGTTTGGGGGTAATTTTTACACAGACACAGCCAATACAACGGCCCAGTAGGAAAAGTGCGGCTACAAAGAAAAGTACCATATGATTCTCCTTTTTAAGTCTACGTGAAAAGTTTCCAAATAAATTTAGAATGAAAAAGAAGTACTGATTTAGACATTTACAGTAAAATTCTTTTAGAGCTTCTGCATACTCTGGTTATAGAGCAGTTAGAAGAAGGTGGAATTTTCCGACAGTTCCGAGGAGAATTCTATGGCCCAAAGACCCTGTGACGGAAGATGAAACAACTCACTAGATAGAGACTGCTCATACAGGTGAGAACGGGAGGGTTTTTGCTTGTCTGGTTGTTTTTTGAGATAGTCTCACTCTGTTGCTCATACAATACACAAAAGTTAATTTGAGATCGATCTTAAACTAAAATATAAAATCCGAAGCCCTAAAGCTTCAGAAAACATGTATCTGACAAAGGACTGGTCTCCAGGATATATAAAGAATTCCTAAAATTTAATAATAAAATGTACATATACGATTATATAGAGGCAAATATTTGTTTAGATCCTTCACGAAAGAATATATATCAAAGGCAAAACACACATTAAAAAAAGTACTCAACATTATTAGTCATCAGGGAAATGCAAATTTCTTTTTTCTTTTTTTTTCAGACAGTCTCAAGCTGTTGCCCTGGGTAGAGTGCTGTGGCATCACAGCTCACAGCAACCTCAAACTCTTGGGCTTAAGTGATTCTCATGCCTCAACCTCCCAAGTAGCTGGGACTATAGGCGCCCACCACAACGCCTGGCTATGCCCAGGGCTGGGTTCAAACCCACCAGCCCTGGTGTACGTGACCGGTGCCCAACCCCTTAGCTATAGGTGCCACCAGGGAAATGCAAATTTAAGAAAACAATGAAATAATATATATCCACTGGTATGGCTAAAATTAGAAAGACTGACAATACCCAATGTTGATAAACATTTGAGGCAATGAGAACTCTCATATATTGTTAATGGACTGTAAGTCTGTGCAACCACGTTAGCAAAACGTCTAGCAGTTTCTTACAAAACTAACCGTACACTTAGCCTATGATCCAGCAATTCTTCCTAGGTATTTCCCAAGAGAAATGAAAATATATGTCCAGAAAAAGACTCATACACAAATGTTCATGGCAGCTTTGTTTTTAATGGATCAAACTTGAAACAGCTCAGGTGCCCAGCAGGGAAAGGATGGATAAGCAATTGAGCAAGAGAAGGAGTGAGCTACTAAGACTTCCTACAAAATGCATGAATGACAAAAACATGAGCAGGGAGAGAAGCCTCACGTAAAAGAGTGCATGCTGCATGATTCTATTTAAATAAAGTTCTGGAATGGGCAAATATTATCTACCGTGGAAAATAATCAGAACACCGGTTTCCTTTTGGAGGGGAAGGTGAGAGATGGGAACAGGGTTTGCCTGAGAAGGAGCATAAAGGAACTTTCTGGAGTGATGGCAATGTTCTATATCTGGATAAGAGCTTGTATTTATCAAAACTCAGCGGATGCATGCTTAGGATTTGGGCATTTCATTGTGTGTTAATTTTGCATCAAACGAAAACCTTAAGACAAATACTGAATTCTCATTGGCAATATACATGCCAAAGAATACAGAGGTAGTGTACAGATGCCTTCAATTTACTTTGAAATGCACAGTAAATAAAGTAAATAAAATGAGTTGATATAGGTGATAAAACCAATAAGGTTTAATACGTAGTTGCCAAAAAATGTATACATATTTTATGAGATGTTATCTATGTATCATTTTTCAAAGTTGAATTGAGGGTACCATTACTGATCAAGTGTACCTAGACATACTACACCCATTCATTTTATCTGCAATTTGTACACGTCGGGGGAATGATCATTTCGCTTCCAATGAGATCTCTTAAAATGTGTGCACATGTTTTTGGCAACCCCAGTATAAATGGTAGCATCTAGGCCGTGGTATACAAATATGTGCCATAAAAATTCTTTTAACTTTGCTGAATGTTTGAAATCGTTCATGATGAAGCAATTTTAAAAATTAAAACTATATACATGGCAATGTGGATATGCCTTTGAGATAATTAAAAGGTATTTTTCCCAACAAGTACAATACTTGTATATTTGATCAGAAACTCAATATAAAATAATTAAGCAAGTCTGATTCATCAGGGACTTGTTAATTCATTCAGACGTTTAATGGCTATTTATTGAGCATCTATTACTTGATAGAAAAAAAATGCAAAAGAGTCCACTAGATAAATAATTATATACTTTCACCTTTAGTCACCCACTTGGAAAGGAATGCTTTGGGGAACCAGAAGATGATGAGAAAGCCCCTTCATTCACAGATTCTTTTTATGTTATATTTTGCCTATTAAAGAAGTCATTTTCCACAGGGAAAATCAATACTGTTAAATCAGAATTAATTGCATAAATGCTTGTGTCAATTTTAAATTGTTCCTTGAATATATTTACACCGTTCGAAGCAGAAAAGTTCAGACTTAAGGGAAGAGAGGGCCTTGGCAACATAACATGTGATTTTTTAAAACATTGGTATTATGCTGACAGATTCAGAGGGCTCTAAATGTCATTTCCTCACAAGAAGCGATTATGCACAGTGCTTGAGCAGGGCTGGAGGACCTAGCAACACTAGCAAAAGAAAAGGTTTCCAAGGCAAAAGGGCATCTTGTTTCTGAGCTAAACCTTAAATTGCCACACCTCAAGGTCTTGACCCGGAAAATGATAGTTAGACAGTGCCTCTGCCTAATAACGGGTCTTGTTTCCTCGAATGACGTTGGATTTATTAGATACATATTTTTTAAATGCATGACTTTCCAGTGCAATTCAAGTTACATCTTAAGGTGGAACACAAACACTGTTTCTGTATCGAAAGATAATCTGGTCGGTGAATCTATTGCTTTTATTGGACACAACCGCAGGGTTTTAAGACGGGAATCAGAAACGATCCCAGTGACATAACTACTCTAATTCACGTTACACCACTAAATGTGGCTCTGACTAAATGAAATATTAGAAAACATGCAACAGTGAGACAGTGGCTGAGAATCTGCCAAGCAGAGAACTTGAAGCTGGCAAGCAACACTTTGAAATGCACTTGGACTTCATGACTCACTTCCCCTTTCTTTTGTCCTGGGGATTATCCTACTTCCTGTTTTGTCCAAATTATCCATCAAAGCTCCCACTATTTGAAGACAGTAGGAGCTTGCCAAAACAGCTTCTTTTCCTTCAAGGGCTTAGAGGAGGATTCACTTGAATTTTATCTTCTTCATCTTCCCTTTAATCTTTCCTCTCTTCCCCAAGTAAGAGGGGAGCTTTGAAGGGGGGAAAATCACAAAAAGGGCTATTTTATGATAGAAATGAAACTGGGGAGAGACACTTCTCAGCGTTTGCTTCAGAGGTGGAGCGGGTGTAAGAGGAGTGACATCTGTGGATTCTCTAAATTAGAACTTTGAGTGTTTCCATCTTGTAAGGGCTAAAGCCACCTCTTTCTCCCCTCCCTGCCACTTCTGCAAGACACTGCTCAGTGTCGACACAGTATGAGCCCAGAAATCAGCTTTCATCTCTCTTAGATCAAGGTTCCTGCCAACAAAGGGAATAATAATTAAAAGTACATTATAGGCTCGGCACCTGTGGCTCAGCAGCTACAGCACCAGCCACATACACTGGAGCTGGCAGGCTCGAATCCAGCCCAGGCCTGCCAAACAACAATGACAACTACAACCAAAAAAATAGCTGAGTGTTGTGGCAGGTGCCTGCAGTTCCAGCTACTTGGGAGGCTGAGGCAAGAGAATCACTTAAGCCCAAGAGTTTGAGGTTGCTGTGAGCTGTGATGCCATGGCCTTCTACTGAGGGTGACATAGTGAGACCCTGTCTCAAAAAAAAAAAGTACATTATAGCTATACACGGTGGCTTACACCTGTTATCCCAGCACTTTGAGCGGCTGAGGTAGGAGAATTGCTTGAGGCCAGGAGTTCAAGATCAGCCTTAGCAACAGAGCAAGACCTGCATCTTTACAAAAAAGAGAAAAATTAGTTGTGCATGGTGGCACATGTCTGTAATCCTCACGGCTCCAGAAGCTAAGTGGAGAGGATCTCTTGAGCCCAGAAGTTGGAGGCTGCAGTGAGCTATGATCATTGACACTGGACTACTCCAGACTGGGTGACAAAGTGAGACCCTGTCTTAAAAAAAAAAATAAGAACAAGGCCAGGTGCAGTAGCTCACATCTGTAATCCTAGCACTCTGGGAGGCTGGGGCAGGTGGATCGCTTGAGCTCAGGAGTTAAAGACCCCATCTTTAAAAATAGCCAGGCATTGTGGCAGGTGCCTGTAGTCCCAGGTACTTGGGAGGCTGAGGCAAGAGAATGGCTTAATTTGAGGTTGCTGTGAGCTATGATGTCACAGCACTCACTGAGGATGACAAAGTGAGAGTCTGTCTCAAAAAAAAGTAATAATAAAGTACACTAGAGAGAGTTCTTGTGCCATGACCACTTCCCAATAATAGGGCCAGTGGAGGGACCTGCTCCAAATGGAACCCAGTAGGGACACAGAAATGAGTGCACAAGTCCCACCCAGAAATGAATGAGTGCACCAATCCCCACCCGAGCCTTATATTCCCACCCTGCCTTAACCCACTTGCTGACTTCCTTTTTGAACTCAGCCCGTCTGCACCCAAGTGAATAAAGGCCATGTTGCCCACGCAGAACCTGGACTCATTTTCCTTTTGTTCACATCTTGGAATAACCTCTCACCCAGTGCATCTCTCTCTCTCTCTCTCACACACACACACACACAGATGCTTTTGCTATATTCATCCCAAGGGCATCACATCACTGGTTCTAACATGTGAGCAGAAACCATAAACTAAGATGTTGCTCCATGGCACAAAAGGAAAAATCAGGCTTAGAACTTAAGACTTCAATTTATTTAAGGTGGTTCTCTTAAGGTGGTTCACTTTGTGTCTCTCAAGTCACAGGGCAATAGGACATAGGACAAAGTTACAGGACAGATGTCCTTCATTCCTATCAATCCCCGCCCTACAATCCATATCCTGAAAGTGGCCCGGTCCTTATTTCATCCACCGCTCTAATTTCTCCAGACCACTCTCTCCCCAGTCTTGATCCAGCTATGGAGCCGATCCAAACCTCTTTATATTACCCTTAGTTCTTACTTACTCCACTGTCATCCCTCCCAAACCATTCTTAGTGGTTTTCCAATTTTTAGGTATGAGCTCACTTCTGTTCTTTTTCTAGCATCTCAGAAATCCATAGTAAGGGCTTACTTTGGAAATCGGTTGGTTTTTCTCAATCACTGCTCAATGAGAAAAACAATCACATTCTTCCCTCACTGTGGGTTAAAAATTCAAGAGATAACATTTTTTTTTACAAACATTCATCTCATAATTACTGCTTTGATAAAGATTCATTCCGGTCTAAGTGACCAAAACCTAGTTCCAATTTGCTTAAACACAAGAAGGAAGGTGTTTTAAAATTTCTTTTCATTGACAAACCCAAGTGTCATCTGGCAGGAGCCCAGAAATGACGCTCTTTCCATTTCCTGTCCCTTTCTTCTTCCATGTTGGTTTTATTACCTAGCAGTCCCCTTCCCATCTTCTCCAAGTGGTGACAAAGATGATCACCAACAGTACTTGGATCAAATCCTACCTGTTTAGCCCTACCATCTGAAAAAGACATGCCTTTCCAATAGCCCAGGAAAAAGACCCAAGGAAATAATGAAGGTCAGCGGGCAAGCATTGCCTGTGGTCTCCATGCCCTGGACAGTAGCCCAGGACTCTGGATTTCCTCATTAGGTCCCAGCAGAGCAGCTGAGCTTTAAGTCAGGCCAGAGAGAACACTGTAGCTAGAAGGATAACAGCTTCAAAGACATCAGCTCTCATTTCCTGTGTGACCCCCTTTATCCCATTAGCCTGCTTTTAGGAAGGCAAAAAAGATCCTATTTGCTCTAGCAATGGGCAGGTCCCAATTGAGGAGTCTACGGATGAACCCTCACACTGGTGAGACCTAGGGGACATTTAGTGCAAACAACTGTGACTTTCTTTAAATAATGCCCTTTGCTTTGTTCTCCAACCCAGAGGAGTGGGTAGCCATGAATGATTACAGACTGTGCAAGCCCCTGGGAACTTGTACTTCTCCCAGGTTACACCATGCAAATCGTCAGAGAGACAAGGTACCCAGACAAAATTATCTGGAAGAAGGTTTGATGATGGCGGCAACTATTTATTTAATTAATATCTGTTTTGTGCTTTGCTTTAAGTTCTAAAATTCTGAGTCAATTTTTTGTGATTTTCATTTAAATATAGGATGTTGGTTTTAAAATAATTATCCCTGAAGTTTTATTAGAATAATGCAGCTATAAGTAAGGAGCAACACTTTCAAGACCTCAATTTAAAACAAAATGTGCACTTTCTAGATTTTAATGCATCACAAGCCACCAATTTCATAAAATTGCATCCACTTTGCAAAGCTTACACTGCCCCATGGAAGCAGCCCTTTGAAAAGGGATGAGATGTTTGATTCCCTAATGTCTCCATTTAGCCAATTATAGGCAGGTTTTCATACATCATTCCCTTAAAATATTATAAAAGCACTTTTCAGTATGGTTCTAGTATGGGTGAAAAATGTTAAAGGCATTAATTTCACTGAACTACAAAAAATTTTTAGATGAGAAGATGGTAAGAAGATAAGAAAAATGAAACATTTGCCTCCTGATTAACGTGGGCTCGATTTCATTGAAAAGCTAGAAAAGCTACATAGAAAATGAAGGTAATTATTGTAGGAGTAGAAGGGAGTTTTCACTTCGAATAAAACTCATCAGGTTATACATATATTGAGATAGTCATATGAAGAGGTTTAGGGTTACCAGATGAGGGGGTCTTGCCACGAGGAATGAACAGGCTTGACACAAAGTCTGTGTTGCAGGACTGAGGAACTCTGGGAGGAGCTCTCCTGAGTAAACCTGGGGTCTGTATTTATTATCATAAAACAGGAAGAAGTAGACAACAGCTGCTTGGCCAGCATTAGCACTGATTACGGAGGACATGGAGAAGGTCAGATGGAATATCTCCACCTTTGTTTTTGCAGAACCGCAGACCTTGAGCACAACCTCTGCCTCCAGTATCAAGAGATCTTTGGAGTCTAAAGAATCTTTACCACGATTATCATTGCCACACCTCCCACGTACGTTTTCCCTTGGAGGCCAATTTTCTGATCTGCATGCACACAACTCACATGCTATTCTTGGGATTCTCCAGGTCTCTCGAGCAGAAAGCGAGTCTTATGCTAAAGATCAGGGCTTACTTTCCCCTACAGTCATCCCAGAGTGACCATTAAAAACTCATTATTTCGGCTCGGCGCCTGTGGCTCAAGCGGCTAAGGCGCCAGCCACATACACCTAAGGTGGCGGGTTTGAATCCCCAGCCCAGGCCCGCCAAACAACAATGATGGCTGCAACCAAAAAATAGCCGGGCGTTGTGGCGGGCGCCTGTGGTCCCAGCTACTTGGGAGGCTGA
>CAUYTI010086083.1:0-12227 GCA_963575145.1 Galago senegalensis | reverse complement strand
ACTATCACCACCATCACCATCACTATCACCACCATCACCATTACCACCGTCACCACCACCACCATCACTATCACCACCATCACCACCACCACCACCAGTATCACCACCATCACCACCACCATCACCACCACCACCATCACCACCATCACCATCACTATCACCACCATCACCACCACCACCACCATCACCACCATCACTATCACCACCATCACCATTACCACCATCACCACTATCACCACCATCACCACCACCACCATCACCACCATCACCATCACTATCACCACCATCACCATTACCACCAACACCACCATCACCACCATCACCATCACTATCACCACCATCACCATCACCACCATCACCACCATCACCATCACCACCATCACCATTACCACCATCACCACCATCACCATCACCATCACCACCATCACCATCACCACCATCACCACCCCCACAGATATTGTTAGTGAATGTGTACTCCCTGCTGTGCATCCCTTCCTTAATTTTCCCAATGATACAACAAGGTAGTTTGTTTGTTTGTTTTTTTTGAGACAGAGCCTCAAGCTGTCCCCCTGGGTAGAGTGCCCTGGCATTACAGCTCACAGCAACCTCCAACTCCTGGGCTCAAGCGAGTCTCTTGCCTCCACCTTCCAAGTAGCTGGGACCACAGGCACCCGCCACAATGCCTGGCTATTTTTTTTTTTTTTTGGTTGCAGCCGTCATTGTTGTTTGGCGGGTCCGGGCTGGGTATTCAAACCCACCACCTTAGGTGTACGTGGCTGGCGCCTTAGCTGGTTGAGCTATAGGCGCCAAGCCACAACAAGGTAGTTTTAATTGTTCCTATATCTAGAGCAGAAAACTAAGATCTGAGAAATTAAATGACATTTCCCTGGAGTTCTGAACTCACACAGTCAAATCCCCACTCCCCATAGCTGCTAGCTGTATGACCTCTCTCAAGTTCCTTGCCTGGCTGATCCTCAAGTTCCCCACAGAGCAGTGGTGGGGTGGATGAGATGACCAGCATATGGAACTTGGCACTCAATAAATGATGCAGTTGCTACTATCTTGCTTTCGCCTCATCAGCTGCCAATGGAGGAAGGGAGGGTCATCTTTGTCTCCACCTCCAGCCATGGCTTAACCCCCTGCATAGCCCTAGAAGTCCAGTCCAGTCCCCTGCATAGCCCTGGAAGTCCTAGGAACCAGGCACTGTGAGGCCCACTAGGAAACCAGGCCACTTCCAACTCTCTAGCTCACCACCACCCCTGTGGCCCCTCTGAAACTGAAATCCAAACCAGTCTCATACCCCACAGACAGGACTGGCTGTGTAATTAGCAGGCCCTAGTAAAAAATGCAGTTGTTCAAAAATTGTTAAAAATTTCAAGATATCAGCAACAGAGCATTAAACTCAGCATAGGACCTTTTTCCAGCATGGGGACCATGTGATGGCCACCTCTCCCTACCCATGAAGCAGGCCCTGCCCAAGGACTCTGCCAGCCCCTGTGGGAACCCTCCCAGAGCCTCTGCTGCTGCCTGGTACCTTCAGGTACCACCTGCTTCCCCGTGACAGCCCTAGCTAGAGGTCTGAGTGACCTCCATCATGTGAGGTCAAGAAAGTCTCCCCTAGAGGCTCAGAGCAAAGGTCTCTGGCTTGTTGTTAGGCTGTGAGAGCTGGCACGAGGGCAGACCCCTGATGAGCCACATAAAACCTCAGCAAGGCCATCACACACACCCTGCTGAAAAATGTTAAGTCAACACGGATGGGCCCCTCCCATGTGAAGTTTCAAGCTGCAGCCTGCCTAATCCTGTATCTGATTCAGTCTGATTAACCTGATCCGCTGCGCAGAAAGGGACAGTGGGCAATCCCCAACCCTGGCCCTGAGGAGCACCACGTTAAACTTTCCATGAATGCCATGGGAAAAAATACCTGCTATTGGCACCGTAGCTAAAACCTAAACAAGGAACATGGCTCTCAGCCAAGCAGATGGGGAGGTGGAGAGGAGGAATAAAGGCCCCTGCATTGGAGGATGCCACGGAGAGCTGGGGAGGGGTCACTTGCACCACCACTGATGACAGACTGCAATTCACTGAGGTCCTTCTGTTTGTCCAGGCATTGGGCTAAGGCTGGAGCTGAGAAACTTTTTCTGTAAAATAGCTAGACAATATATACCTTAGCTGTGAGGGTCACATAGTCTCTGTTGAAACGACGCAAATCAACCCTGCCGTCATAGCAAGTCCCTCGTGCTCACACTGAACTGTGTTCACATGTGGCTGTGTTCCAGTAACATGTTATTTACAAATGCAGGTGGCAGGTCGATCTGTCCCGTGAACTATAGTCGGATTTAGGTACATTATGTCACTTCATTATCACCCCAATGTGGGCTACCACACCACCTCAACTCACTAATCCCCATCCTTGTCTGCCCCCAGCATCTATTTTTCTATTTATTGTTTTATAATTTGCTCCAACCCCAAACACACACACACTAGATAGTAAGCCCCATGAGGTTCAAGGACTTAGTCTATTTGCTCATGGCTGCAACCAAAAACTTAGAAAAATAGATGCCCGATAACGATGGCTTAAATGAAGTAAGCATCTCATCCCCATCTTGCAGATAAAGAAATTGAAATTTACAGAGAGGAAATAACTTGCTTAAGTCCACAAAGCCAGATAGGAAAAGAAAGACCTGGTTCCTCTGAGACTGTGCTCAGGGAATTTACTGTTGTAAAATGCAGGGCTTCCAGGGTAAATGCTTACTGAAGACAAACAGGGAATGGAAATAAATGAGTGAAGTGAATCAAGGGTAGGGTAACACGGAGTGGTGGAGACTGTGGCAAACTAGACTGTACACTGTCTACAGGCAGCTGCTCCTCAGCTCCAGCCAACTGTGTAACTATGGGGCTAGCATAGTCAGGTCTTCTAGGTTCCCTAATAAAACTGGACATCTAGGCTTTTATGTGAAATATTTCAATTCTTAAATGTTGGCAAGCATTTTTTTTTTTTTAACTCTGTGCTGGCCAAAGAAAGCATTCCATCGCTTTATGGTGTCTGGCCTAAAACTATTAAATACTTGGAAATTTTTGCCCATTAACTCTTCTTCTTCATCCACCCAGTTGGTCTAGCTGCACAGCAGCCCTTGGATTGTCAGATGCAGAACATTAGAAGCTGGAAGAAGATCGAGCCAGTTGCTCCAGAACATTATCCCACTTTAATATCCTAATTCAGAGAGAAATCAAACCAGTTATGTTCTGGTCAGGAAAAACATTTCCTTCTCTAATTTTTAACATTCTCCTGAGAAGGCAGACAGGTTCCTCTCAGGGTGTGGAGAATCTTACAATTCCATTTTTATGTGAATATTAGAGGTTCACATCATATAATCAATCCCACATCAACCTGGGACTAACTACACAGGAAATTCCATTTCTCCAAATAAAGATACCTTCTTCTAGGTGGTGAAAATCTGTGGTTTGTTTCTGCCCATTACCCTCCCCAACTCTAGAAAATGACTCCCTCCTCCATTTAGAGACTTGCCCCTTTCCCCATGTGGTTCTGTTTGTGGTGTCAATAATAGACTTCCCCACCACTTTCTTTAGAGAAAGACAGTAAGCCAATCACAAGACTCCATCTCTCTGACCATTCTGATTGGCCCAGAGATATGCCTATGATCCAAGCTGGACCAATCAGAGCCCTGCCCTGAGTTTTTTATAGGTAGACCCCAAGAAACCGACGCTTTTAAAAGCCTCTATGATTCCATGGGAAAGGCTGTATTGTATACAAGTCTAACTCTGTCCAGGTTCTTGGCCCTCTCCACCTTTACATAATTGCATAGAGGTTCCTCTGTGAAAAAAAAACAAGAGACCAAATAGAAAAAGAAAGGGAAGAGGGGGAAAGAGAGGTGTCTGTTGACATATGAATACATGTATCTACCCTGTGTTTCCCAGTTCTATGAGCCAGACAGCATCCTTTTTGGCTTTAACCAGTTTGAATTAGGGTTTTGTACCCAGAAAACCCAGAAACGCTGACTGGCTCCCAAATGCCCCATTGGTGCCAATGAGAGTCTAACTCTAGCTTCTCTCTCTAATGGAGTTCAAGATCAAAGATATTATCTCCTGGGTGGTGCCTGTGGCTCAAGGAGTAGGCCGCTGGGGTGGAGGGTTCAAGCCCAGCCCCAGCCAAAACTGCAAAAAAAAAAAAAAAAAAAAAGATATCATCTCCTTGCAGAAATTAGTCTCACAAGAAGAGAGAGATGCTTAGTTCTCTAGGCCCCTCCTTGGAGTTTTAAAATTGCAATATGAGAGTTTCATAAACATGTCCACAAAGTATTTCTAATTGCAGAGAAAAAAAAGCAAACAAATTATATGAGGATCTGAGTGACTTGGCTTGAGCAGGATCAAATTTTTCTTGAAATCATGTATTTTAAACTTAAAAATCTATGAAGAAGTTTGACACGCTACTGTATGATATACGGACATTTGTCTTAAATTGCCTTAAAAGGGTTTCTAACCAGCTGTGAAAAGACATACCATATTTAAGCTGTGGCTTCACATACCCTATGGCACACTCCTGCTTGCCCCAGACACAGTGACCCTAAGAAGCAGACTCAAAATTCCACCGACGTTTAGGCTGAGAAGCAATGCTAGAGGGACCTTCAGGTTTATTCCCTAGAGCAATCCAGCTCTAGCCTACGCTTTCATACCCTACTCAGCATCCCCTCTCCCCCACTTCACTAGCCCACCATACTATGGGGGCAGCCTCATGACACTTCATTTTTATTTGAATGTCTATGAAGGAGTGCATTTTTATTTGAATGTCTATGAAGGAGGTTTAAATGTGTCTCCCAAACTTCCTCTGTTGGAAATTTAATCCCCAATGCAACCGTGTTGAGAGGTGATTAGGTCATGAGGGCTAATGCCATTATCTTGGGATTAACAGTTATGGCAGAAAGGGGTTCCTGATAAAGGGGTAAGTTCAACCCCTTTCCCTGCCTCATACACATGTGCTGTCTTGCCTTCCACCTTCTGCCATGGGATGACACAGCAAGAAGGCCCTTGTCAGATGCCAGCCCCTCAGCCAGGAACTTCCCAGCCTCCGGAACTATAAGAAATAAATCCATTCTTCCTATCACCCAGTCTCTGGTATTCTGTAATAACACAAAGCAGTCTATACAACAGAGCATTGGTGGTGGAGTGTTGCTGTTGCTATAAAAACCACCTTGGAACTGGGTAATGAGCAGAGGCTGGAAGAATTTGGAGAAGCAGGCTAGGGAAGCCTGTACTACCGTGAAGGGAGCATCATGTGTGACTCTGGTGAGGACTTGGGAGAAAACAAATGTAGCAAAAATCTGAATCTTCCTACAGATTACTTCAGTGGTCTACCAGAACGGTGGTAGAAATAATGAGTGTTAAAGACTGTTCTGTGTTCTCCTCCTACGTGCTCAGCACTATGGAAGATACTAGTGACACAGTGGAGAATAGGACCAAGTCCCTGCTCTCAGGACTTGGAAGAATACTTTCCAGCTTTAGGAAAACAATTTACCATAATAATATAACAACACTCAGAGTACTCATCCTGCATCAAGAGCAGTTGTAAGTTCTTATTCATTTTTTTGTTTGTGTTTCTCTCTCTCTCTCTCTCTTTTTTTTTTTTTTTTTTTGTGTCAGAGTCTCACCCTGTTGCACTGGGAGAGTGCTATGGCATCAAAGCTCACAGCAACCTCAACTCCTGAGCTCAAGCAATTCTCCTGCCTCAGCCTCCTGAGTAGCTGAAACTAGACACACTCTCCACCATTTCTGGCTAAATTTTCAATTTTTTGTAGGGACAGGGTCTCACTCTTGCTCTGACTGGTCTCAAACTCCTAAGCTCAAGCGATCCTCCCACCTCAGTCTCCCAGAGTGCTAGGATTACAGGTATGAGCCACCCTGCCCAACCCCAGTTCTTATTCATTTAATCCTCATACTAACCATGTTTTACTATCATCTCCATGCTGTCAATGAGAAAACTGTGACTCAGAGAAGTCGAATAACTTGCCTAAGATCACATAGGTGGTAAGTGGCACAGCCAGGTAACTGAGCTCAGAAAATTTGACTCAGGAATCTACCATTCATTTCTACTATTATAACTGTTACTACCACTAATCATTATTATTATAAACATACAATGTCATAGTCCAGAGACTATGCTAAACATTTCATGCATATTCAAGCCTGCACTGAACATCTTCTATATGCCAAGTACAACGATCCTATAAGAAAGTTATTTCCATGTTTTAGGCAAATAACCTGAGGCTCATAGAGAATAAGAGATTGGCTCAAATTCTCAGAGCATGTAAGAGGCAAAAGTAAAGACTGAAACCCATATTTTAAGACCCATGCACTTGGCTGTTTAAATGTGTGCTCTCCTGCCTCCCAAGGAGATAACTTCAGTTGTTGGAATGTTTAAACAGACCCACTGAGTATTTAAACAAATTGTCCAAATGAAATGTTGGGTGGTTGCCCCTCAGTGATGGCATCTCTCTGCTTCTCATCCCGGAAACTGGTTATTTTCTTATTTGCTTGCCTGGAGGGCCCCTAAAATGAAGATCAACACAGCTCAGAGAGCAAATATCAATTTTCACTTTTGAAAAACAACCTGACATTGCCTCCAGGATAGGCGGTGCCTTTTGCTCTGAACTGGAAAGAGGAAAAGAAAAAGAAAAGAAAGCATTTTCTAAGTGACTACTCATGCTGCCTTAACAAAGCGCACTCTTCTTCCCTCCCTGTCCTTAGAGCCAGTAGCCAAACTGTCCTCAGAGTCAGCAGCCAGCTGGGCCAGCCACATTCCTCCAGGGTTATTTTCCTTTGCAAATTGCTAAATTCCCAGGGGAAGGAAGCCTGAGAGTCCCTGTGGTGGGGGAACAATTTTGTGACCTGAAACTTTCTTTCCCCACCTGGCTGTCACCCACAACTTCACACTCTGCAGGCCCAGAGACCATGTTCCTTGGTCATGAGTGGGCCCCTTTGGGTCACCAGACTGGGGAGATCACTGGAGCCTAGAATCAAGCCACACCATAGCTGAATGTGGCAGGGATATTCCAGGCATGGCGCGTCATGGGCAATCCTTTTTCTAAGGCTGCTTTCCCTCTCCTCTCCCTTCTCCACTTTCCCCAGCCGATCCTTGCTCAGCCTCCAAATCTTAACACTTGCTACTTCCCCTGCCTGCAATACTCTCTCCCTAGATTGTCCCATAGCTAGTTCTTCCCTATCATTCAGTGCTCTGCTTCTGTGTCACCGCCCCCTCCCCAGAGGCCCTCCTTGATTGCCCACCCAAAGTAGCTCATCCAATCCCTCTCTACCACCTTATACAACTTTCTTGTGTCAAGTTAGCACTTACCTCTGGATCAAATGACCTTGACATCCTGACCTGCTTCACCCCACACTGTCAGCATGAGAAGGGACTCTTTTTTCTCCTTAAGTCCTGGACTCTACTCTGTTTCCCTCTCATGTACAAAACAAGAAGACAAGTGACTCCGAGCTTGCGGGGAGAATCTGGGGAGCAGGAAACCGGAAAGAATAAGCCCCTTCCTCCAGCCAACTTGAAGTAGTGCCATAGGGACCAAGCCTAAACCCAACAGAATCAGGAAACCAAGAAGGGAGGTTCTGTCTGTATCCAGCTCAAACTCACCCCAGAAACCTCATTCTGCAAAATTCTCAAATCCTGGCCAGGCTCAGAGGCTCAGGTCTGTAATCCTAGCACTCTGTGAGGGTGAGGCAGGTGGATTGCTTGAGCTCACCAGTTCAAGATCAGCCTGAGCAAAAGACCCCATCTCTACTAAAAATAGAAAAACTGAGGCAAAACTGAGGATTGCTCTAGCCGGAGTATGAGGTTGCTGTGAGCTATGACTCCATGGCGCTCTACCCAGGGCAATGGCTTGAGACTCTGTGTCAAAAAAAAAAAAAAGTAGAAAAAAAAGTTCAAATCCTAGACCTGAAAAGAAGACAGTGAAGGGTAATATTTACAGAGCTTTGGAGAAAGTGGCCCAGAATGGAGTCTCAGCCTCACAGCCTGCAAATAAGGTGCCTTGGGGCAAGCCACCTCCCAGCTGTGCTTCAGTTTCCTCTTCTGTAAAACAGGGCCATTGGCAGAACTGCAGATCATGGTAACACACTCAGACAGCGCTCAGCACATGGTAAGTGCTCAACAAGCTGTGGATATTATAACAACTATGAAAACCTTTCCATCAGAAGTGCTGAGCACCTTTTCCTTGAGAACCTCTCTGATTCCTTACTCACTTTGGCTCTGATTAAGAAAGCTAATTCTAATTGTTTGATTCTCTCCTCAAGACTAGTTTGTGAAGAGCTATTTGAAGCACAATTTGTAACTAGGTTTGGGATTTGGGCTTTTATTTTTATGAGATTTTCCCCCGTCTTCTTCTTCTTCTTCTTCTTCTTTTTTTAAAAGTCCCTTTATTTTTGTAGAAAAGAGAATTCATGTTCTCCTCCTGAGCCAGGAGGAGAGTGAGGGTTGAGATCGTGGCAGACAGATTCAGAATGCGGGCTGGCTGGATGAAGGAACAGGTGAAGGGCAGAACCCAGCTCCATGACTGGGGAGGAAGCCCAGGCGAATCCACCACCACTTTCTCCACTCCTCAGGGCCGAGCTGGCTGGCCAGTAGCCCACGAACATCTCTACAACCCAAAGCTATCACTGTAGCAGGTGCCACAAGTCTAAGCCAATCAGGGCCACTCTACCTTCCCCCTGATTGGTTTGGATAATTCTGACCTGAGCCAATCAGCACATGGCATTCCCCTGGCCACAGACATTGGTCAGGGGCACTCCAATCAGCATCGAGGTTGGGACTTTTGTTCCAAGATTGAGCATCTCCTATTGTTCCCTTTCCCTCTGCTCTGCTTACTTAAGGTCACGTGCTTAGTAAGAATGAAAGAGGCGGAATTCAGACTAAGGCCGTCTGGCTCTGCGGCCTAGATGTGTCACACTCCCCCAGCCCCATCACCACCACAATTACACTGGGCACAGAAACCAGACAAGGAAACACCCCAAAATAATAACAGCGACTGTATTAACTTGGTAGGATAATGGGTGATGATTTGCGTGTGTTTGTTTTTCTACATAATTCAAAGAAACAGCTCAGTAACCAAAAAACACAGTTGAAGGTGATTGGAAATTTTACAAATGTCACTTTTAAATGCCCAAAGGAGGAATATGGTCAGAGCAACAAACAAACTTCTTTGAAGTTCTCTTTACTATCTCTGTGCCTAAATCCCGTTCCCTCTTGGTTTTTCCTCTATCTCTTGGTTAAAAGAAGCCATCTTTCTTTTGAGATTGCAAAACCGAGAAAGCTCTATGAGCTTCTAAGGCCACCTCATGGTGTGAGCGTAGAAAGCAGAGAAAAAAGAGAAAACCTGGAAAGAGAGAGAAAAAGCATAGGAGGGAGGGAGAGAGAGAAAAAGGCAGGCTGAGAAAGTTGTCACCAACTAAGCAGACTACCTAACTCCTTAGTGACATCACTTAAGCCCCTGGAACCAGACAGGCCTCAGGGCAAATCTCCCAGTAGACTTTATCAATCTGAGAGCCAATGAACCGCCATTTTTGTGCAAGCCAGTTTGACCTGAGTTTCGGTCAAGAATCAAGAAAAAGGATTATAATCCAGTAGGCAACATCCTTCAGCCAATTACGATTTAAAAAGAGGTAGTGAATTTCGTGTTGTATGTTGTTTTTCTCCAGACACTTATAAAATGTGATTTAACCAGTATTATAACAAAAACGCACTTTTAAAGGTAGAAACTCTTCCTCTTCTTTGAAGCGGCTGTTTGCGGCTCTTCCCTGAAAGCCTGAGGCTTGAAGCATTCAGAAACCAGCTTTCTGATGCAGGACGTTTTCCCCAAGCTCCTCTCTGGCCTCAGTTTCTCTACCGGTCACAGAAGGGCTGATTCCTATGAGAGGGAGGCGCACTGAAGGCTCAGGAGACCTGCTGGATCAAAATTAATTACAGCATGGAGCAAGCCCCAGATGAAAGGAGCTTGTAGAACTCTTTAACAATCCCAATAAAGAAATTCCCTTTCAATTACAGGATAATTTTCTTCTCACGGCATTTGCAACCATCACCAAGCAGTTTCCTGGGCCGCTTTCCATGTGGCTGGACCAGTCTTTCTGGAATCCCTGCATTTTTTTTTTCCTAAGAGACTCAGGGGGGATGGGGGGTGAAAAGAAAGGACAGTGGGTACATTTTAGAAATAGCTATTTCATAGGATCTGAGGGACTGCTGGAGAGATGGAAGCAAACGGAGGCAATGTGAATAGCTCCAGCTGGCAGGCCTCCTGCAGGTCCTGGGAGAGGGGTCATCCTCATTTCTATGTTGTCACTTGGTCCTCTCCCTTCACTTTTACACAATACCACACACACACACACACACACACACACATGCTCACACTGGCTGATTGCCACATCTGGGCCATACCAAATCTTTCCCACCTTCTTATCTTCATCCTGGCTCCTCTCTGTCCTAAATCCTCCTGTCTCCCCAGCACACATGTCACCCCACTAACCAGACTACCTAAGTCCTTCCACTTCACATTTCGGCTAACCAATCCATCTTTAGCCCTGCCTCAGCCTGGCTGAAATAGATTAGCTTCCCCCACAGAGCACCCCCCACTTCTTCGTAGCAGGAAGCATGGCTGGTATAATAAATACTTTAAAAAGAAAATCTTTAAAATAATTTATTAAGCATCTATCACAGGGTTAGAGAGTCAATATTTTAGGTTTTATTGGCTAAGAGGCAACATTAAGTCTAAGCAACATACCCACCCTAAGCATAACCATTTCAAAATGTAAAAAGCTGAGCTCAGCTCAAAGACTTTAACCAACACGCAACTGACCAGACTGGGCCCCAGGGATCTAGTTGGCTGACTCTTGATTAAGTAGATGCCAGGTCCTCTGTGGGTTACGGGTGTAGCAGAGGCTGCTGCTTGTCCCTTGATATCACCATTCTCCTCTTCTGTGGAACAGAACCCCACACTTCCAGTGGGCACCTAGTCTCTTGAAATAAAAAATCCACATTCCCCGCCTCCCTTGCAGCTAGATGTGGCCATGTGACTAAGTTTGCCCAGCAAGTTACAAACAAAAGCATCTTTGGGGAGCTTCTGGAACCCTCCCCCACAGGTAGTTAGCACATGGCATTTTCTCACTTTCATTCTTTATCTTTTTCTCCTTCTTGGGAGCTGGAATGGGGGTGTGCTGTCTGGATCTCTGAAAGCCATCTTCATCCATGAAATATCCTCAGGAATGGAAGCCTTGTGTAGCACCCAGAAGGGCTGACTCCATGCAGTGCTGGTCACACCAGGCCTGGATCAATTTCTTCCTGCTCTAACTCAGTTGCCTGCACTGCCTATAAGTGGCAGAGGCAAGGTATCCGCTTAGCTCTCAGGGAGTAAGGGACATACCTCAGAGGGGAAGTTTCTGTGGGATCTGAAGCAGGCAAGGAATTTCCTGTGCCTCAGATGACTTAATGCAAATGTCACAAACCAGGAGGTGCATGGGCAAGGTGTGGTCTGGGGATTTGCTCAGGGGCATGGTCCATCCAAAGTTTTCCCTCAATTTTTGATTTTGTAAAGCTGCCTCCCAAAAGTACAATGAACATGTATATACCGTCACCTTGATTCTCTACTTGTTCCTTTTCCCCACCTTGTGTTCTCTCCGTATGACTCTATACAGAGAAAGATGACAGGTGTGTGTGTGTGTGTGTGTGTGTGTGTACATAAACACCTCACTGATGTCATAACACATCTCCTCTAGATTTTTTGGTGTATAGCTTCTAAAGATATGCTCTGACACAACCACAATACAGCTCTCACACTAGTGTGAAATATGCATAGAATTATAGCCTCTGCCAACATAATAGGACCCACTTTTATGTAAGATCCAGTCTACATCCTCCCGTGCTCAGCTGTCCCAATAATGTCCTTTGCCTTGCACTCAGCTGTCATATCTCTTCAGTCTTCTTTCATCTAGGGCTGCTCTGCTGTCATTTTCATTTTTGTCATTTATGACATTGACATTTGTCAAGAATCTAGGTTAGTTTTTCTCTAGAAAAATCTCTCTTTCTTTCTTTCTTTTTTTTTTTTTTATTGAATGGTAACTATGTACATTAATGCACTTCTGGGGTACAGTGTGGGGTTTTCACATGCAATCTGAAATACTTCCATCAAACTGGTCAACACAGCCTTCATGTCATTTTCTCA
>CAUYTI010086078.1:0-15654 GCA_963575145.1 Galago senegalensis | reverse complement strand
ACTTGGGAGGCGGAGGCAAGAGACGACTCGCTTGAGCCCAGGAGTTGGAGGTTGCTGTGAGCTGTAATGCCACGGCACTCTACCCAGGGGGACAGCTTGAGGCTCTGTCTCAAAAAAAAAAAAAGAAAATGATGAAGTGTTTTTTCACCTGTGAAGCAGGGTTTCCAAACTTCTTGGAGGAGGTGATGCCAGCTGTGTTTTGCAGGGAAGGGGTTTTCCAGATTGGCAAGATGGGTAGCAAGAGAACGTTAAAACTGGACAATATATCTTGAGTTTAGAAAGTCCTGACTTAAGAAGCAGTGATGAGGTAGAGAATCACATAGAGGGATTTGCTTTGAATATGAGGAAACAGACAAATTTTTTCAGCCTGGATGAAATGTGGAGACAATAGGCAGGTAGACAGATAGATGTGGTGGTGGGGGGGATTTAATACCTAAATTAAGGGGAAGAAGGTAAATTTTATTCTAAAGTTAAGAAAATAATACTTCAATTTGCTTGCATTAGTCAAATCCATCCCTTTCCTAAATGTTTGTTGTAGGATCTTTTCGGATTACTAAAAAGATGAGCTGTTATAACCCTCTAAATTGAATGACCGGGCAAGCAGCACATTATATTAGTCAATTGCATCTGACTATCAGGATGACTGCATTTAATAAACTAGCATAATTGTAAGTCTCCTCTCAATAAATCATTGTCAACATCTTTTCTGTTGAATTGCCTTATGCTTGCTTAAAAAAAAATCAGACATGTTTTTATAGGTAAGATAATTCTCCTGTTATTGAGAATTAAATATAGTATCTTTAAAAGTATTAAATGGTATTTATTTTCATCAGCATTGTATGAACCCTTATAATTCCACCAAGTGATCTGAAAGTCATCTCAAACTTAAACATCCTAAAACAAACTATTGCTCTCTCTCCCCAGCCTGCCATTTAACTCAAAAAATAGCACTACCAATAGCCTCTCAGCCTTTCGGCTAATAAAGGAAAAACAGCACTATCATTCACCATGTGTCTACAAACACAAAACAAATCTCTGATTCGAGACCGTGCTCTTTCTCCCACATTGGCGTAAAGGCACCACCAAATCTCGCATTCAACCATTATTAATGGTAGCCGTCCCTGACAACCTTTAGGAAATAACTTCTCATTAACTTCTAACCTTTTCACAGCTTTAGTTTTTCTTCTAAACACTAGCGGCACCTGACACTATTTTCACCCAGTAGGATGTAAATTTTATAAGGGCAAGGATTTTATTAGTTTTCTTGACTCCTCAATCTCAATATAAGCAAATGCTAGTTAGTTAATATTTTTTTAGCAAGTTAAAGAATATCACTGTTTCAAAATCTGCATGTTGATTTTCATTTTTGTTAACTTTAGCAGACACTGAGGAGTGATGATAGAGCGGAGAGAAAATAGCACCAAGACGGTTTGCTCACCCATATCTGTGATGACTGATATTTTAAACTGGATTAGATCATTGTGAGCAACCAAAAATGACCGAAAAGCTATAGTGTTTGCTTAAAATGTATTAAGTGATATGACAGCAATGTAACAGCAAGGTGATTAAAGCCACATAAAACTATATTATGAATATAGCAGTTTCAGTCCCTCAACAGCATTTTAATTTATTGATAAAAATGTCTGAGAGACACGATGAGCCTCAATATCTGAAAACGGGCAATTTCACAAATGTATTTCCAAATATACTGTCATATATTGAATATAATATGATATGAATTATAAACTAAGCCTGTCAGTGTACCTGCTTTTTATTTATTAGTTTGATTGTTTTTATCATTGGCCATTCAAAATCTGCTTAAATTCACAAAAGATTTGAGGCAGTTTTGGTAGCGATAAATTGATACGTTGCCTGCTAGACTACTAGGTATAATTAAGTTGTCCAAACTCTATGAACAAATTTGCGAAGGTATATTAATGTAATCATAATAATGGTGAACAATATTTATTACACACTTGCTATGAGCTTCACTTAACCACTGAGATCTAACAAAATTTAAATGTGTGGGTTATAGGGCAGTTAGCTTTAGATTCAATTGCAATTCTTCCACACATTAACTGTATATTAAGAAAAAATTTATTTTTATTTTCTGCATCCAGTAAAGGAACAATCAAGGACATCTGTGTGCTTATTCCATGGTTTGCTATATTGATAAGATGATATCACACATACAAAGTGCTGAGAACAAAGACTTATAGAGAAAAATCAGTAACTAACTTTAGTTATGATTGATAATATTTTGTAATATTACCCAAATATGCAGAAATGATGTCCTATCCTTTCACATAGAGAGGACATAGTAACTTTTACTCAGTGCATAGTTAATACATGTGAACCAGAATTAATATTCTTATTCTCCATGCCACTCTTATAGAAACAGCAGGAAATACGAATTGATATTGAAATGTATTCCCCAAAATAGAGTAAGAAATAATTGATTGTTTGTAAGTCTCCTCGCAATAAATCATTGGCAACATCTTTTCATTAATAAGAGGAGACTACTTATATATACATAGTATATATAAACAGAAAAAAATAAAAAACATTGAATGTAAATAATCATTTGAACAACAAAACAGACTTGATTCATGTTGCCTGTAAGAAATAGAGTTTCTACATTTAAATTATATTTAAACTTTTTTTGGAAATTCTTATTTTTAAAATAAAGTTTGGAAAAATTTCTTAAAATTTATATTTTGAGGGCTGCGCCTTTGGCTCAAAGGAGTAAGGTGCCAGACCCATATCCTGGAGGTGGTGTGTCAGCAACTAATAAGTAAGTGAATTAATTTATGAGGATCTCAGGATTAAGCTATCATTAATGTAACTGGATTTGGGGTGTCTAGAAATATAAGAAAAGATAGTCAAACCAGTTTTCCAGGTTCTTTGGTTCATAGAGTTAAAATTCATTTTCTATCATGTTTCAAGTTATGCATTTAGATTAATACCTTTACTCCAGATGCAAAGAAATGTTTTTTGTTTTGTTTTTGTTTTAATGTCTGAATACCATATTTCTTCCCATTTCTAGCCTCTATGAGTAATCACTTATTCTATCTGTAATACTCTTTCTGATCTTTGTGGGGTTAGCTCCTTCTTTTTTATTCAGGTCTTGGCTTAAAAAGGATATTAACAGAGAGACATTCCATCATATTATAGCTAATTCAGGTTTCTCAGTTATTTCCTAGCACAGGACACTATTTTTCCCCCACTTTGTTGTATTTATTGTGTATTCTTGTTGTTTTAAATTAATTTATGTTTTAAAAATACATTAAAACAATAATATCACTTTTTTTAGTACATATTGATTGTGGATATATTACTGTTAGATAATAGGTGATGTATAAATTATAGTTTAGAGAACATTAGTCTTTCACAGTGGTATTAAAATTCAAGTTTAATTAAAAACTATGTTAGTGCTTTATTGCCATATTGCTAATGGCCGCAGGGTTTAGTGATGTAAATATCAAACATTACACTCTGGGTATAGATTAGCTGGGTGCCCTCCTCAGGGTCTTGTACAAGGCTGCAACTTGCAGAGGATCTTTGTAAGCTCACTGGTGTTACTGTTGACTGTTTTAGCTCTTAGCAAGTCATTGGGTAAGGGACTTTGGTTCTTCACTAGCTATTGGTCCCAGACTTCCCTAAATTTCTTGCCACACAGGACTCTCCATAGGAAGCTTGTAACATGTTAGCTTCATGCAGTCCACAATCACTTGGAAGGAATTACAGAAAGACATGAATATTAGAAGGTGGAGATGATTTATGGCTACTTTAGATGCTTGCTGCACCAAGTAGTATTTCAGAGTTCTAGATTCGGTCATTATGTTGTGACTTCTATAGAATGCTTTTATCTTCTAGAATGTAAGGCTCATGGATTTACAATCAAATGTTTGTTTAAAACTCTATCTTTAGCTATGTGGCTCTTGCAAGACCATATTAGGGACTTTCGGTAAGCTAAATAATGCCCTACTCCCACAAATGTCCCAATCCTAATTCCCTGTGTTACCTTACATGGTCAAAAGCGATTTTGCAAATATGATTAAGTTGAGACTTTTAAGATGGGAGTTTAATCTCCTATTATCTGGATGGGCCAAAATCATCACAAAGACCCTTATAAAAGGGAGACAAGAGGATCAGAGTGAATAGGAAGAGATGTGATAATGCAAGTGAAAGTTGCAGTGATGGCAAAGAAGGGGCCAACCATTGTCAAGAAAGGCAGGAAGCCTCTAGAAGCTAAAAGAGGCCAGGAAAAACAGTTCCTTATCTACATATCCATGGAGAAACCCCAAAGATCTAAAAGCAGACCTTCCATCTGATCCTGCAAGTGCATTACTAGGTATCTACCCAAAAGAACAAAAGTCA
This sequence comes from Galago senegalensis, assembly GCA_963575145.1. Taxonomy (NCBI): domain Eukaryota; kingdom Metazoa; phylum Chordata; class Mammalia; order Primates; family Galagidae; genus Galago; species Galago senegalensis. Next base: position 11,274 of record CAUYTI010086078.1, on the reverse strand, counting down.
TTTCACCACAAAGACATTTGCACCGGAATATTTATTGCAGCTCAATTTATAATAGCCAAGTTGTGGAAGAAACCTAAGTGCCCATCAATCCATGAATGGATTAACAAAATGTGGCATAGCTATGCCATAGAATACTATTCACCATAAGAAAATATAGAGACTTCTTTTGTGTTGACCTGGATGGAGTTAGAAAACATTTTCCATAGTAAAGTATCTCAAGAGTGGAAAAAAAAATCCAATGTATTCAATACTAATATGAAACCAATACACAAACAACTACACGACCACATGAATGATAAAACACAAATACAGTGTAGCAAGCAGGAAGGGAGAAGAGGGGGAGGAAAGGGTGCTCAATGGGAGGAGGGAGGGCAATTGGTGAGACCTCACCTAATGTGCACAATGTGAGGCTGTTCAGCATGTCTGCGGGGTGAAGAGCTCAATTACAACTTGAACTTTACCTTGGATGTAAGACCAATGTAACCTAAACATTTATGCCCTCATATCAATTTGAAATTTTTTAAAAAGTTTTCCCTTTAAATCTTTGAGAAAATAAACCCTCTAAAATGCTGGCTCATTCTAGACATCTGATTTTCAGAATTGTAATAGAATAAATTTGTATTGTTTTCAGCTACAGAGTTGGATTTGAGTCAGTAATAGGAAAATAATACAGCACTCAAGAAATATTTATTGATGCAATGAAAAGATTTTATATACAGAGTGTTACAACTGTCCTTATTTATATATCCCCTAAAAATTTAAAGTACAGAGAAATAAAGAAATTATGAAATATTATTGTAAGGTGAGAGAAAGGAGGAGATGAAGAAGGAAAAAAGGATAAAAAGATGGAAGACAGGAACAGGGAAGGTAGAATAAAAGAAACTTCAATTTTATTACCTAGATTATGAAAAATAATAGTCCAATTATATTCTAAAGATTTTAGACCTGAACAATGTTTAACTCTAAATATTACATTGTTCACTGAAGCTTTGAAAAATTGATGTACATGAAAGTGACTGACATGATGAAAACCACTCTTATGTACATTAGTTGAGCAAATTAAAAGTGACTAGTATGAAAAAGAAAACAAGAAAAATTAGGCAATATACTTATAAGAGACTCTTCAAGGCATGAGTTAAAACATGAACTTTGCCAGAAGCTCTGGTGCTTTTTAGTCCTTCTATCCAGAAGTTCTGGTGTTTTTTACCCCTTCTGTATTCCTTTCTGTCCAATAAATACTGTCTTGTCCCCGGAAAAAACAAAACAAAATATAAGCTTTGTATTTTCCAATGATTGAAATACTTAGTAGGTACTAAGTTAAATAGGCTCAAAAGTCCATGTAAAATCTAACAGTCTATGACATCATGATTATTAGAGTAATAGTTTGCAAATTGAATTTCCAACATCTATAATACCTTTTTTAACTTCTATGTACTAGTAGTAAATTAAGATGTATCTCCATGGAAAAAAAGTAAGCACAGATTTCACAGAATTACACATTATGAACAAATCAATTCAATGAAGTAAACAATAACCAAATTCTTCTTTGAGAAAGATAAAACAACTCTTAGCCTTTCCTACTATTTTTGTAACTTTCTAAAGATAAAGAGAGACTGACTGAAGTGCACACTTAAATTGTATCCATATGCAAATGTAATATAATACATTTCAGAAAATCTACTGAAAATATTTTTAAAGCCTTAGCTAAATCCACTACATTTTCAAAGTAAACATTTCGTATATTGCTCTTGTAATTTTATACCAAAGAACTGTGATGATTTATTCCATGTTTAGAACTCCACATTATCCATACTGATTTTTCAGGAGTAAATTGTATTTATTTAAATATTTGTGATGCACACTATTACAAAGGTTATAAAATAAAAGCATTTAGATGTTAATAGAATTTTATTTTCAACATATTCCAAGCACTCACAGATTACAGATTTTTCTTTGTTTTTGGACGAAAGCTAAAAGGATACCCAAAGGGAATTAGAAAAAAAAACCAAATCATCTGTCAAATGCTAATACCAGTTTTTCCATCAAGAGTCAACCATGAAACGCTTTTGTAAATTAAAAATGGGGTTATACTAATAATGCATCAAATTGGATTTGGTTTGTTGTGGTTCACAGTCATTAAATAACTTTTCTATGTAATTTACACAGATAGATAAATCACTTATATTTCCTCAGAAACCTATCTTTAGAAGGCTAAGGTTATTTATGATGAACTGACAGCTTACAATTAGAGGAAAAGAGAATTGCAACTTCTTCGGTCTTTCAAATATCTTATAGAATAACAAGGCATATACCTTTCCTACTGCTGTGTTTTGGTCTATGTTTTGGATTTTTATATGAGAGTAGTCAGTAGTTTGGGGTCATTAAAAAATTCCATCAAGAAGTAAGAATTCAAAACACATGCACATGCACCCTTGAATAAAATATATGTCAACGTGTGTATGTGTATGTTTTAAAGGCAGAGAGGGTAAAGATAACTTTAGTGGAGAAGGGTGGTGGCAACTAACAACCTGTTAAAATGAGTTGACTGTTGCTCCCCAAGGCTCTTTTAGAACAATATCCAATCTGTTTTTCACTTTCAATTTATCCCCACCATCTGCTTCCCTTTATTTTCCCTTTATTAATGTGAGACTGTGTAAAGCAGGGAGTCAAGCCAGAGGATACCTGGAGGCACCTTCTTGAACCTGAATCTCAGCTCTGTTTCTTTTAACTGTGTAAAAATATGTGACTTAAAATACCTGAGTCTTAGTCTCATCATGTTTAAAATGGGATTGAGAGTTGAATTGCACATTTGTCTCTCTATATAAAACACCAAAGATTTGTGCTTGGTATGGATATAAAAGGAAAATTCAGATTACACTAAATACTAATATGCCTGTGTACGTAACTACTCAATGAATGTTAGCTATGGTTAGTTGTATTGCCTAAGTACTGACCTTCTAAGAATCATTTTCTTAGTGGTTTAACCATTTTCTTGATTCTGACAATTATTCCTCACTTGACTTTTTGATTTAATTTCTTACTTCAGTGTTCACTCCTGAAGATTTCATGTTAGATTTTTGTATTTTTTAAATTTCATTTTGTAATAAACACTTCTAAATCTTGGTCACTATCTCTATTTTTTTTTTTTTTTTTTTACTATCCAGCTCTTGAAATTGAATCCTATCAGTTGGTAAATCCCACTGACTGAGGTTTATTTTCTTTTAGAATAAGGCAATACCACACCTCTCACTACAAATCCATTAGAACAGACATTGCCTATTTCCTTCCCTTAAAACAGAAAAGCAGGGTGTTGGACATAACTGGACATAATCCAGTAGATACTTCCTTATATCTGAAAAGGGAGACACAAAGACCTAGGAACAGTTAACAATTTTTTTTACGGCAAAATAAAATCTATGCCTTCCCATAGAGTAATTAGTAGAATCCATCTCTATGGCTATGATGCCAGAGGTAGCAAACTAACAAATAGGATTCCTGGGAAAGTTATTTTTTATGCTTTATTACCAGGATTCCTATGGTTTGTTTGTTTCCAACCTTCACCTTGAATGTTAAAACATCTGTCACTCTTCCATTACCATTCATTTATTGTTTATATGATTCAGAGTCAATATCTGTTTTTTATACTCAGGGACTTTAAATATTGAAGTTAGTGTCAGCAACAGATGACAGATAACAAAACATAAAAGAAACAAAAAAAATTATTAGTTTGAAGCACTGTTATTCAACCATTTTTATCTCACAGCACACTTGAATCCATAGTTAAACTTCCGCTTTAAAGTTCTTTCAAAAATAATCTAATGAATTATTTTCAAAAATTTTTGTGGCATACCTAAGATCTTCTCATGGCACACTAGTTGAAAATCCCTGGTTTAGAGGCTTGGCAAGTCTAACTATCAGGTAAAAACAATAAAATGGGGGCAGAGGCAAGATGGCCAACGGGAGCCAGCTTTCCACAAGAGGCTCCCATCCATAAGGAGAGTTAAAGGACAGAAGTTCACCAAGTAAGCTGATGGTTTGCAGCTGAGCCAAGAGATAAGGTTGAAGAACACACATCAACCCTGCTCAGGCGAGTTGTAACCACAAGGATACAAACAATAGGTGCAAAGTCCATCACCAAGAGGACAGGTGTCCCCTCCCCCCAATAGAATGGCTCACAAGTATACAAGTGAGCAGAGTTCAAACATCTTCCCATTTTTCTTTGCAGTTTTTTGGTCGGGGCCAGGTTTGAAGCTGCCACTTCCAGTATATGGAGCTGGTGCCTACTCCTTTAAGCCACAGGCACACCCAAACTTCCTCCCATTTTATCCCACAAGAGAGATCCTCTAAAAACTGGACCTCCTTCCCCTACTAGGGGGCCATGGCACTCTCCTGCCAGGCATAAAACCATATGAAAATGAATGTATTCTCTACCTGAAATTCTGAACTCCCAGCACTCCCTCCACTCTTACTCTAAGGTCTGGAACTCTGTACACCATTAAGTCCAGATTCTTCGGCATTTTCTCAAGGGGTGTGGACAGGGAGTGGGATATTGCAAGTCTGTGCTGATTCTGTGGCACAGGAGTAAGGAGGAGACAGTGGACTGAAACTGGACGGGAGAGGGAAAGGTGGTACCCCCCAACACAGAGCAGCAGTGGAGGCAGTGGGAACAATAAGGTTTATACACCTGGGGGTATATTGGAGAGATACTCCCTGTCTCTCTGGGCAAACAGAGAAAGCTAGGCATCTTCTTCCGTGGCAGACACTGGCAGAACAGATCTGAGATGGTAACACAGTCCCCATGAGTAAAGAGTATGCCTGAGATGGTACTGGCCTGAGTGGGGTGCAGTGGGGATAGAGAAGATGAGTGCACAGACACAGTGTACTCCCAGGATGGGGCAAAGCCAGGACTGCCTTAGGGATCTAAGAAGAACCTGGCCCTCAGGGGATCATAGCTGAGACAAAAGCAGGTGGGGAGAGGCTGGAACTGGAGCTCAGTGTGAGCTCTAACCACACCCACCCTAACACACACTACAACAGAGACAGACACACCAGCTCTAGGCAGCAGCACAGACCAGGGTGGAGTCACAGGTTCTGTGAACTCAAACAGCGCCTGATCCACAGGGGAATATAGCCAGAACAGAATCATAAATTCTGCCAAAATATGTCTCAACAACATTAATCAGAGGTACTGGAACAAAATAGAGAACTAAGAGATGTACCCAGGGAGATGCCTGTGGCTCAAAGGAGTAGGGCACCAGCCCCATATGCCAGAGGTGGCATGTTCAAACCCTGGTCAAAAAATGCAAAAAAGAGAGAGAGAGAGAGATGAACCCACCTACTTACCATTCTTTGATCTTTGACAAGCCAATTAAAAACATTCAGTGGGGAAAAGATTCCCTATTTAACAAATGGTGCTGGGTGAACTGGTTGGTGACCTGTAGAAGACTGAAACTGGACCCACACCTCTCACCATTAACTAAGATAGACTCTCACTGGATTAAATATTTAAACTTAAGACAAGAAACTATAAAAATACCAGAAGAAAGTGCAGGGGAAATGCTTGAAGAAATCAGCCTGGGTGAATATTTTATGAGGAGGATCCCCCAGGGCAATTGAAGCAACATCAAAAATACACTACTGAGACCTGATCAATCTAAAAAGCTTCTGCACAACCAAGAACACAATAAGCAAAGCAAGCAGACAGCACTCAGAGTGGGAGAAGATATTTGCAGGTTATGTCTCTGACAAAGATTTAATAACCAGAATGCATAGAGAACTCAAACGTATTAGCAGGAAAAGAACAAGTGATCCCATCTCAGGGTGGGCAAGGGACTTGAAGAGAAACTTCTCTGAGGAAGACAGTCGTATGGCCTACAGACATATGAAAAAATGCTCATCATCCTTAATCGTGAGAGAAATGCAAATTGAAACTACTTTGAGATATCATCTAACTCCAGTAAGATTAGCCCCACATCACCAATTCCCCAAACCAGAGATGTTGGCGTGGATGTGGAGAAAAGGGAACACTTCTACATTGCTGCTGTGAACATAAACTAATATGTTCCTTTTGGAAAGATGTTTGGAGAACACTTAGAGAAGTAAAAATAGTCCTGCCCTTCGATCCTACAATTCCTCTAATAGGCATATATCCAGAAGAAGACCAAACATCACATTATAACAAAGATATATGTAGCAGAATGTTTATTGCAGCCTAATTCATAAACCTTCCAGCCCTAAGTCCCAGGAAATAACCCTGAAACACCACACTGAGAAGGAAGCGTTCCCTGATGATGCCCCAGTGCAGAATTCTGCATTCGCATTTCTGTTTAGTGATTAGATTGTGACCTCCTTGGCCATCCGGACCTTGGGCATTCTGTAACGTCAGCATGAAGAACACTAGCCTTTCCCAACTTGCAAATCCTATGATTTACCTGGGGTGAAATGGTTAACATGAGACTCTTGAACCACACCAAATACATTGAATCAACTCTGGAGGAAAAAGACATGGGTATCTGTTCCATTAGAAGCATTCTAGATATTCCTTTTTTCTTACTGACAACTTTGGGAGATTATATCACCTTAACATTTTGGAGATTCAGAAATGTACAGGCTCACAATTAAAATCTATGGGTTCAGGAACCCCTGAGCTTTCATGGTTTGCTTCCAGGAATCTTCATGGAGAGAAACTCATTGAGACTGAGACCCAAGGTCATAACAACTGGTTACTAGTAGAACAAGGTCTCAGAACCTAGGTCTTCCAGATCCCAGGTCAGAGATCGTCCTCCTCAGTGCAGCATTTTGGGGCTTCAGAATGGAGCATTATAGAAAGGACAAGAATCTACCACTTGGAGTCCAGGTTAAGCAAGGCCAGCCCTAGCCCCTCACACCAGCTTCCTGGGAAATGCACTGGCAGGGAGTTTTCGGTGAAGTAGACATGGCCATGTTCCCACCATACAGACATGGTTGGGAATAGGAAATGAGAAGATGTGGGGATGAGGGTGGCAGGGAGGGGACAGTTGGGGGAGGTTGGGTGCTGTGGTTATCCAGACTTCTCTCACTTGCAGCCCAGGTTTGCACTAGGCTTCTCCACAGCAGCTGGTTCTGTGCCTCATGACTCTGGCCTCTTGCAAGAGGAGATGACACTGGGCAGCCACTTCCACTCTCTTTTCCTGAGTTTCCAAGGTTAACCTCCTGTTACCATGGCAAGGTGCCACTTTGAAAATGATAGAGGTGGTAGTATCCAGGATGATCAACTGAGCAGGCTGGAGGCTCCTGCAACTGCGGTGCCTGCCTGGTGAGGGGATGACCAGGAAGCGGGGCTGGGATAACATGGAGGTGCCATGACGACCATATTTCAGGGTATTATTTTCTGTAGGAATATTGTTACTGCTTTCTAGAGTTACTCTTCTAAGGCATAAACATAAATAAAAGAATTGAAAACACTTAAATGGATATGTAATTAATACTACTTGTGTATAATGCACATCCTTATTTTTCCCTCAAAATTGGGGCAAAAATGTTCATGTTATACCTGACAAAAAAGACATTTTCTTTTTTTAAAAAATGAAATTTACGTTTAATAGATACATTACAATTTTACCTACCTATGGGGCACGATTTGATAATTTGGCACATGTCTGTATTGTATAATGATCCAACCAGGGTAGTTTGTGAATCCATCTTCTCATGTATTCATAGCTTTGTGGTAGGAAGGTTCAAAAGCCTATCTTTAGCTATATTACAATACCACCACTGCCTCCCTTGGGAGCACTTGGTAATGTATGAAGTCTTTCTTTATTGTCATGAGTTGGGAGGGAGGTATGCTAAGTATCTAGTGCTTAGAGGCCAGAGATATTACATTTTACAATGCACACCCTGTTTGGCCTATATATCTCTAAAATTTCAAAAAAATTACATATATTATACCAAAATAGTCAGAAATTTACTAGTAATTTTAAAAAATATATAATCCTCAGATGTAATAATTTGCAAAATGGAACACTTTGGAAGTTTAGTGGATAAGCACTGATTTATGCATGTGTGTATGTGTGTATTTATGAATTTAATAGATTTATGGTAGATGCCAGAGATTGCTGTCACAGAGTTCAGTTCCCAGTGACCTGTTTAACTTTGAAGCCTGCTTATAGACTGAAATATGGTCATTTGTCTCATAATGCTATGAGTTCCTTGGTGAAAGAAAAAAACACCAATAAGCTATTGATTACTTTGTATAGGAAGAAATTATGGACATATTTTAGGTGGGTAATAAGGTAACTAAATTACATGAGAATTTGTTCAGCTTTTAAAAGTCTCTGTAAGAGTCTAAACCTAAGCTATGCATTTTTGCATAGAGTTAAGTTATTTGTGCTTTCAAAGCAGCCCTAAGACTCCCAATACCTAATTTCTCAGTTTAATTGTTAGTTTTATTAAATTTTAGTTTAATTTCTCTTGCTCTGTGCTTAGTGTAGAAGAAAAACAATTGGTTTGGTATCCATCTTCTGAAAACACCTCTTCACATTCTTAAATTCTATTATTAAAAATAGTTCAGAGTTCTTTTATTTAAAGCACTCACTTTTCAGGACCACATGGGAAGTTTGCCATGTCCTACCTACAAAGATTAGAGGTAGAGCTGATATATTACAGAGCCCCCCAGAAATTCAGCCATCTGATTTACCATTAGAAAGAGCTATCTTCTTAATGGAACTAGTCCCTTTGATTAAAACCTCTACTATCCAAAAAGACATCATTTCCCAAGCCATGAAAATTCTCTGCAGATGTCATTTCTAGTGGAATTGAAACATCTATTCTGTATCTATCCTGCATTTCTAGAAAAGATGAGTCAATAAATGTAAATAATTACTAATAATATAATATCAACATAGTTTTCATCACAGTATATAATATACATAGCACAAAAGTGTAACAATTCAGATATATATATACATACATAGGCAATTTAAAACAAATTGATTAGAATTTGGATATAATCAGTCATGGATATGAAATGCTATTTAATCAGGTAATGACTTCATTAAACATGGTTAATCACATGCCACCTTAAACTCATTTTCTAAACATAGAATTAATTATTCAAATTCTAGCAATTAAAACACCCCAGTCAATGTCTTGATTCATTTCTAAAACTACCTAGGCAAGCTTGCCAAAAAAAAATCTACTCATCATTTCCAGGCAGTGGTACGTGTATTGAATGTCTAATTCAATAAAAGAGACATCTGAGTCAAAAACTACTATAGGCAATGCTGGGTAATTATTTTTTAGCCAAATCACATGATAGAGTTAGAGAAGTAAATAGGTCATAGAAAAATATGCTTGAATCTTGAAAAAAAAAATAGCTCCCTTAAAGTTTTTTCTTCAAATATAGTATACTTGTTTCTTTGTCCTAGAACAATAGTCAATTCAGATAAAGTAGAAATAAATTTTCCTTAAGCCACACAAAATCAACAGGCATATATAAGAACACCTACTCAATACATCGTATTATGACAGGTACAACAAGTAACCAAAGGAATCACAACTTACTTGACAGATTTTGCATACAGTTTGAGATGCTAGCCATAAAATGAAAAATCCTACATATAATATGCACTAAACATAGTCAACTAAGGAAAAGCCTCTCGGGCTTTCTGTTTTGAGAAATGGGAACATTCTTTTTTATATATAAATATTGCTCAAAGGAAGAAATTAAATTGGAATCTGTTCTATGACACTCTTTACATGGTCGTTCTCGGCCACTCTGGCCCTGGGTAGAATAGTTTATTTTCCAGCTATGCTTATTTATATATTCACTACAAAATGTTTTGATGGTCTGGTAAATATTTATGGAATATAAAGGGTACAATTGTTTTAAATTAGGCCATGTCTCAGAATTATTATTCAGAGCAATTTAAGAATACTTTCTTTTCAAAATGTAGTCTACAGACTAAGTATTCTACACTTCATTTAATATTCCAACTGCTAATAGACATCTAACAATGTATATTCAGAATTGTATCAGAAGATTTTCAAATATTAATTAAAGGTATTGGCACACCTAGGGAAGTACCAAGGTACTTCAAAGACTTCTCCCCATCAGTTGGAACTGAGATTCTATGTGTACAGAGAGCATAGAGATTCTATGTGAAAAGAATTCTTCCAAGTTCTCATGGGTAAAGCACGTAATAAGTATCTAGATACATTTGTACCATAATTCTTAGTATCCCTTTCACTACAGCAATCTTTTTTGTGTGAAAATGACCAAAGAAGCAGGTCAAGGAATGATAATATTTACCTCTGAAGAAATGATAACTCTTAGCAATATCATATAAGTGTGGCAATAAAATGTATAAAATTTCTAAGAAATATTTAATTTGCATGTCTCATTTGTAATTTGGAAAACAGTATAAGAATAGCCTTATGTCCTCATTGCAAATTTTTTATAGACATGTGCTGTTTATACAATGTAATTTGACATGAACAACAGCTTTTAAAGGAGTTATTTAAAAATCATAATAATTTCAACATCATTGCATTTTTCCTTATATTCCAATATCAGGTATGAATTGTCTGAGAATTAACGTGATCCTGCTGTCTTTCTAAACCAGTAAATATAGAAAACTGAAGTAATATTATTAACTTAGTAATTTAGTTTAATAGAAATGATTCCTCGTCATACATGTATAAAATAATACTGAATAGTTTTATTATAGTAATTCAACAAAAGAAAAGAATAGGCAAGGAAAATCTCTTTTCTTAGGTAAAATCATATTTTGGCAAAGGCTGTCTGACATGTGTTGATTTTTATTATTTAAGTTAGAATATAATAATGATAAATGGCAGTAAAATAAGCGGTCCCTATTTAAAATTCCACCAGGAAATTTAATACAGTCTCCATAAACGTTTGCTGTATATAATAAAAATGCACGTTGTAATCTACCTACTAAATATTGTTTAGCTACCTCAGCAGTATCCGTGTCTGAGAACACCATGGTGAATGAGTATAATGTCCTTCCAAAGGCATTATTAACTTAATATTCCATTTAAAATGAAGGAAATGATTGCCACATGCTTATGAACTAACATACAGCTATTTTAATATTTCTTTCTTTACTCATTTATTTCTTTTTTTTTTTTGCTTTTTTTTTTTAAATTGAATGTTAACTATGTACATTGATACTCTTCTGGGGTACAGTGTGGGGTTTTCACATGCATTCTGAAATACTTCCATCAAACTGGTCAACACAGCCTTCATGTCATTTTCTCAGTTATTGCTTTAAA
>CAUYTI010086077.1:0-18906 GCA_963575145.1 Galago senegalensis | reverse complement strand
ACTGAGAAAATGACATGAAGGCTGTGTTGACCAGTTTGATGGAAGTAGTTCAGAATGCATGTGAAAACCCCACACTGTACCCCAGAAGTGCATTAATGTACATAGTTAACATTCAATTAAAAAATAAATAAAAAAAAAATAGTAAAATAAAATAAAGTTAAAAAAAAAAAAAAAAGCTCCAAAAGACAATGTTAATAGAATGAAAAGAAAAGCCACAGACTGGGGAAAAGTATTTGCAAAAACACACATCTGGTAAAGGAATATTATCCAAAATATACTAAGAATTCTTAATACTCTATCAGGAAATGAACAACCCAATCTAAAAATGGGAAAAGACTTGAATAAACAGTTCATAAACAAAGGCATATACATGTAAGTAAGTCTATAAAAAGATGCAAAACAACACGTATCATTAGGGACTTGCAAATTATAATAATGAAATACCACTACATATTTATTAGAATGGCCAAAAAAAACTTATGTCCACACAAAAACCCTCACATGATCATTGATGGCCATTTTATTCATAACTACCAAAATTTGGCAGGAACCAAGTCATACTAAATTAGATGAATAAAAAATAACCTCTGGTACATCCAACAATATATTATTGAGCATTAAATAAAAAATATCTATCAAGCCATAAAAAGACATGAATGAATGTTAAGTCCATGTTACTATAATAAATGAAAAGAATCCAGTATGAAATCGCCACATATTGTATGATTCCAACTATGTGACATTCCAGAAAAGGCAAAGCTACAGAAACAATAAAAATATCAATGGTTGGCAAGTTTTTTTTGTTTTTTTTGGTTTTTTTTTTTTTTTCAGTTTTTAGCTGGGGCTGGGTTTGAACCCGCCACCTCCGGCATATGGGACTGGTGCCCTACCCTTTTGAGCCACAGGCACCGCCTTTTTTTTTAAATGGTTGCCAAATATTAGGGAAAGACAGTGATGAAAAGCAGAGCATACAGGACTTTTAAGGCACTGAAACTATTCTGTATGATACCACATGTGATTACATGTTTGTTCAAACCTACAGAAAGCACCATCAGAGTAAACCCAATGTGAAATACAGACATTCAGTGGTGAGATGTCAAAGAAGGTTCATTGATTGTAACAAATACAACAAATATGAGTATTTCACTGTGGTCCAGCTTCACCTGTGAGGAAGGCTATGCATGTGTGGGGACATGGGGCATTTGGGAACTCTGTAATTTTGCTGTGAGCCTAAAACTTCTCTGAAAAATAAAGGTTATTAATTTAATAAAAAATAAAAAGGACTCAAAATCAATATTCTAAAATCTATCAATAAATCAGAAAAATAGCAAGTTAAAACCAAAAAGAATAGAAGAAAATATTAAAAGAGCATAAATTTAAGAAACAGAGTACAAATCTATAATAGCAAGATCCAAAAATGAATTCACTGAAAAACCCTACTGGAGAAGGGTGGATGGGTGGTGGGAGGGTGACTGGAAAGATCACCTATATGGTCTGTCTAACAAGGGTACAAGTCAATTTTTCTAGAACTAGAATATAAATGTTTTAACACAATAACTAAGTAAATGACACAAAGTCTATGTTAACCAGTTTGATGAAACTATTTCAAATTGTATATGAAAACACTACACGGTACCTCATGTTTGCATTAATGTACACAACTATCATTTAATAAAAAGAAAAAAGAAAAACCCTACCAAGACAAATCAAAAAACAAGAGGTACAAATGATCAATATAGTAGTAAGTCTGAAAATTAGGTTATATGGATAAAACTCATAAAAGTGACACATAAATAGAAAATCCAAGTAGTCCTACTTCCATTAAAGAAATTAAAATGGAGAAAGAAGGGAGGGGAGGGGAAGGCTTGTTACAGGGAGGGTAAATGGTGGGACCACACCTATGGAGAATATTGCAAGGGTACAAGTCAAATCTATCAAGTATAGAACATAAATGTTTAACACAATAATCAAGTAAATGAGGCAAAAGCAATATTAATTAGTTTGATATAAGCACTCCAAAAATGTATAAAAACACACATTGTACCCACATATGCATAAATGTATTCATGATCTATGTGTATATGACTTAATAAAAGGGAAAAAAAATGTTCTAAATCCATTAAAGAAATTAAATGCCTTATTTAACACTTTCTCACTAGCAACCCCTAGACCCAGATGCCTTTACCAGTAAAATCTTGTAAGTATATAAGAAAAAAATAATAATTTTTACAAACTCTTCTAGAGAACAGTAAAAGAAGATTTCCCCTTTTATATGAGACTAGCATAACCAAAATATCAAAATACGATCAGAACATAAGAAAATTACAGACCAATTTCTCTTAAGAGCACGAGTGCAAGATCCAAACACAACACACAAAATAGCACAAAAAATCCACTGATACATGAAAAGGATAATACATCACAACCAAGTTGGGCTTACTGTCAGAATACAAAGATAGTCTAACATTTGAAAATAAATCAGTATAACTCAAAACATTAACAAAGTAAAGAAGAAATACTATGAGTGTCCCAAAAGATGCACATAAAGCATTTTATTAAAATTCAACAAGATTCATGATTTTAAAAATACAATTAACAAGGTTGCTGGGTGGGAGGTCAATAAACGAAATTCAATTATTTTTCAAACTACCCAGGAAATCAATTAGAAAATGAAAATTAAAATTAAAATAACATCACGAAATATCACATACCTAGGAATAAATCTGCTATAGAGGTCCTCTACACTGAATGAAAACTACAAAACATTATCTAGAGAAATTTATAAAGACCCAAAAAAATGGAAGGCTGATGTCTATGATTAGCTGACTCAGTGTTAAGACATCAATGATCTGCAAATTCCACTATCAGTGCAATCCTAATCCAAATTCCAACAAGTTTGTTTGGTGTGTGTGTGTTTATAAATACAAATCAGAAAACATTTTAAAATAATATGAAAATACAAGGAGAAAAGGAAAGATGGGGCAAGGGGAAAAAAGGAGAGATGGGGCACAGGAGGAAAAGGGAAATGGAGGGAGGAGGAAGTCAGAGCACATACATCACCACATTTCAAGACTCCTTATAAACTAGAATTATCGAGGACAGTGTGGAATGGCAAAGGGAGAGAGAAACAGACCAGTGGAATAAGAGGCTAGAAACCCAGTCATACTTACAATGACATATGAAAATGTGAAACATCCTGGAAAAAAATTCCATGTAGAAACATGTAGAAATATTTCATTCAAAGCTTTCATTTATTTTCTCATCAACCATAACAATTACAACAACAAGTAAATAATACTTCAGTTAAATTATCTCACCACTGTATAAAACAGCTTCCAAAATTATTAGCAAACCTTTTATAAAATCTTAATCTCTTACCTCCCCAAAAGCTCCTCGACCAATCACCTTTAATATTTCAAAGTCTTCTCTATGTAATCTCATTTGTTTCACTTTGGAAGTAAATGGTTTAGCTGAAACAAAAGAGCACATCAATTATTTTCTTAATGAAATATGATATTTTCCTGATGGAATATGATACAAATTAGATGTAAATAATAGTATTTCTTATATTAAAAATTCAAATTGTCTTTAAGAATTAAGGCAAAGTATTTTAAAATGTCATTAAATACATTAATTTCCCTAGGAAAATATACTTCCTTTTTTTTTTTGGGAGACCGGCTCACTATGTCGCCCTCAGTAGAGTGCTGTGACATCATAGCTCACAGCAGCCTCAAACTCTTGGGCTTAAGCAATTCTCTTGCCTCAGCCTCCTAAGTAGGTGGAACTACAGACACCTGCCACAACACTCAGCTATTTTTTTTTCCACTATTGTTTTTAGTGGGCACAAGCCAGGTCTGAACCTGCCAGCCCCAGTATATGTGGCCAATGCCCTAACCACTGAGCTACGGGCGCTGAGCCATCCTTTTATTTCTTATATATGAATTATGTTTGTGAGAAACTTTTTTTTTTTTTGAGACAGAGTCTCACTATGTTGCCCTCAGTGGAGTGCTATGGCATCACAGCTCACAGCAACCTCAAACTCTTGAGCCCAAGCGATTCTCTTGCCTCAGTCTCCTGACTAGTTGGGACCACAGGCACCTGCCACCAATGCCTGGCTATTTTTTGGTTGCAATTGTCATTGCTATTTAGTAGGCCCAGGGTAGGCTCAAACCTGCCAGCTTTGGTATATGTGACCAGCACCCTACTCACTGAGCTATGGGTCCCAAGCCAAGAAACATTTTTAAAACTCCAAATAATAAATAAAATAGTGCAAAGCAGGAGAGATATAAAACTAACCAGTTTATGCTTACACTTATAAACATTCTACATGTGCTATCAATGCCATATATACACACATACTTTGACAGAAAGGTCCAAGTAAAAGTAGGTTTCATGGCAGCAGAGATCTCTTCAGCAAGTCCTATCATTCATTTACTATTTTAACATGCCTTTAGCAAGAATTTGCACTCTACAAAACAAGGTAGTGATGACTAGAGTTTTTAAAAGGTACAATATGGTACTTTCCCTCAAGAAGTTCTCAGTCTTCAGGAAAGACAAACAAGTATGCCTGCATACAGACATGCAAAATATAACCATGTGATAAACTTTCTAAAACAGGTAAATATAAAATGTTTCAGGATCAGCAAAAACAGAACACAAATTTTGTGAACAGAATACTTCACAAGCAAATGTATCAAACCTTAAGGATTAAGTACAATTTCTGTTTCTTTGCCTGAGTTTGACAGTGTAGACATTCCAGGCAGAGGGAACAATATAAGCAAATAAAGAGAAGAAAGTGACTTGGGGGATGATGATGGTAAATAATCCATTGCTACAGAATTTTAAAAAGAAATGCAAAGGAATCAAGAGCTGGAAAATGGGAATGGCCTTGAATATCATCTGAAGAGGATAAAATAATACCTTCAAAGGACTACATCAATTACATATTCTGCTGCCTTTAGGAGAAGTTAGACTCATCTCCTCTTTTCTCACATCCTTTACTCTCACTTTATAAAAAAAAAAAAAGGTTGATAGAGGTGGCACCTGTAGCTCAGTGGGTAGGGCATTGGCCACATACACTAAGGCTGATGGGTTCAAATCCAGCCTGGGCCAGCTAAACAACAATGACAACTACACCAAAATATAGCCGGGTGTTGTGGTGGGCACCTGCAGTCCCAGCTACTTGGGAGGCTATGGCAAGAGAATCACTTAAGCCCAAGAGTTTTGAGGTTGCTGTGCGCTGTGATGAGACAGCACTCTACCCAGGGCAACACAGTAAGACTCAGCCTCCAAAAAAAAAAAAAAAGTTGATTGGACTTAAAGATCATTATATGGGTATAACTCTTTTCTCTCTCTTCCTTTCATGAAGTCAGCATGTGACAAGACCAAAAATATGTATATAAGCATTAGGGAAGCAAAATAGATGAAGTAGGCCTTATAGCTTGCTTTGGTCTGAAAAGCATACATTTAGCTTTTCCTCACTAGCTTAGAAAACAAAGGTATTCTTTACTGCTTAGCCAAGTATACTAGAGATTTCTGTGCTAGTGTTTTAGATTTTTAGGAACGGAAGCAGAGATTAGTTTATTTGGAAATTGCAGAGATAGGAAGATCAAAGAAAAATACCAAATTTCTTTAAAGGTATGAAGGATCTGGAATCTCAGGGAGAGAAAGACAGAGAGAGAGATGACCATGGCCACTGTGTATCAGTCAAGGTCCCAGTGGGAAACAAATTACCCTAATCTGAGGAAATTTTATGTACAAGTGGACTATTCACAAAAGTTTAGGCGGGATATGAAAGAACCACAAGGAACAGTGCAGTCATCTGGGAACAGTGTCCTTCCCTTTCCAAACTTTTCTACACACGCATATTAGAAATACAAATGCTGGCTCGGAGCCTGTGGCTCAAGCGGCTAAGGCGCCAGCCACATACACCTAAGGTGGCGGGTTCGAATCCCCAGCCCCGGCCCGCCAAACAACAATGATGGCTGCAACCAAAAATGGCCAGGCGTTGTGGTGGGCGCCTGTGGTCCCAGCTACTTGGGAGGCTGAGGCAGGAGACTCGCTTGAGCCCAGGAGTTGGAGGTTGCTGTGAGCTGTGATGCCATGGCACTCTACCCAGGGGGATAGCTTGAGGGTCTGTCTCAAAAAAAAAATAGTCAGAGATAATCTCTATGTCTCTGTAATATCTTTTGTTGTTTCCCCTTTTTTGTTTCTGATTGAGGTTAGTAGGTCTTTTCTGTTTGTAATTAATCTGTTCAAAGGTTTTTTTTTTTTTTTTTTTTTTTGCAGTTTTTGGCCAGGGCCAGGTTTGAACCTGCCACCTCTGGTATATGTGGCTGGCGCCCTACTCCTTTGAGCCACAGATGCCACCCTGTTCAAAGGTTTATCAATTTTATTCATTTTTTTTGAAGAGCTACCTTTTTATTTCACTAATTTTCTGAATGATTCTTTCATTTTATGTATATTCCTTATGCTATGCTTTATCCTTTCTATATTCTTCTTATCTTTCATACATTGTTTGGTTCTGTTTTTGGATTTCCTTTTCATTATTTTCCATTTCTTCAATTCCCTAGTGCTCCTGAAGCCTTTATTCTTTTCTTTTCTTTCTTTTTTTTTTTGCAGTTTTTGGCCAGGGCTGGGTCTGAACCCACCACCTCTGGTATATGGGGCCAGTGCCCTACTCCTTTGAGCCACAGGCGCTGCCCAAAGCCTTTATTACTTTTGCATATTGCTTTATTCCATTGATGCCCAAAGCCTTTATTCCCTTTGCATATTCCTTTTATATATTCACATCTACACATATATGTGAACGTCATTTTATATTTGTATGTATATAGGTATATACATACACAAGTGTACACATAAATGCACATACAATTTGAATTTTTTTCCCAAATCGGATGAGATTATTTATGATATTTTCCCATGTATGATATACCATGTCCATCTTTCCTTGTCTTTATTCTTCAACAGTTTTAGTAGCTGGATAACATTTCATTATGGACATACCAAGATGTAAACTAATCATTCTTCAATTGTTGGCCATATACACTGTTAGTGTTAGTGGGATTTTTGTTATTATAGTTATGGAATTAATCTCCTTCTGGCTACATCTTTCTGTCATTCTTTGAAAATTTTCTGAGGCTCAATTTTGATTAATAGAAGCAAATACCCAGAGTTCAAGAACATGTATATTTTGAAGTGTTCTGAAATGTGCATCCAAATTGACTTTCAGAAGGTTTACACAGGTGTACACTACAGCCAGTGTATAGAAAAAAGGCTGTTCCTGGGAACACTTGACAGCCTGAGTTTTCTCTGTCTTTTAAATTTTTACCAATTTTTCAGGAAAAAAAATGCTATTTCATTGCTGCTTTAATTTGCATTCTTTGATTATCATTGAGGTTTTTGTTTTGCCATATACTTACTGGCCACTTGTATTTCTTTTTCTATGAATTGCCTTTTTGTGTCCTCTGCTCTTTTTTTCCATTAGTGTGCTTGTTCTGTCCTTGATTGTAACATCTTCTAATGAGATTTTTTAAAACAGAGGTTGAAGTGTCTTTACCATACTGTTTGTAGGTAATTTTAATCACAGGCAGGAAGAGAATCTTTTGCTCATTTATTATTTCAGCATTATTGTTTATCAGAATTGGAGCCCAGAGGCAGGATAGATAAATCTGAGAGAATGTAAATAAGTCCCGGAGCGGGTCGTTGGCTTACCTAGCATTACTCAAAAGTTCAGAGGCTGATCTGAGATGCGATACTTGTCTTCTCAAATAGTGTCACGTTAAGGTGCCAATCCCATGATCCAAAGAGATCTAGAGGGAAAACTGTGACAATCTCTCTCTCTTCATGTCAGTGAATGTATATTCTAGTAAATCCAGAAGCGATTTCCTTGACTAATCCAGTTATGCACAGGCTATTTAATAATTGACTAGCAAAGGTCGGATAACCATTTGACCACTTTATTCACTTCGTTAATTTTTCCCCTGTACCTAAATCTCTGGTGGCTCTCTGTTGTCTCCAATCAAGGCCAGCCTCCCAACTTTGGCATTAAAAACTCTGCATCATCTGTTTACACATAGCTCTGTGCCCTTTTCTCCCCACTCTCCCAAATATGCTCTGTACAGATCGGTCTCCTCAGTGACTCCCACTACTCTGTAGCAATCTCCCTGCCTCTGTTGTTCTCCACACCTTCAGCTCTCTTCCCTCTCCTCTTTCCTGGGCCTATACAAATACTTACTGTCTTCAAGGGGCCACGTAGAGGACTGCTTCCATGGAGCCTCCCCTCCTCAGCCTTTATAGATCCTTTCTTTCTTATGACTTTTAGAGGCTACCCACACACTCTGTTGTTTTGTTATAGTCTTTACTGCACTGTCCTACCTCTTAGGGCTGCCTGTAGTTTTTCCTTGTGTCCCCTAAGCAGGGAGTAAGTATCTTAGGGGTATACTAGGTTGAGGATTGGGGCAGAATCTGAGTACATCTTGCCCATCCATATGTGTTAACCTGCAAAGGGGCTTCCATATTGATAGGTGTTAATCCGTATTTGTAGAGTTGGCCATTGTCTTGAAACATATTAAGCACTCATTATGAGCTTATATTTTACTAGCAAAGTGTTGAGAGGTTTGTACTTAGAATTTACTGGGAGAGGCAGATCTCTGTCTTTGCAAATTGGCAAAGTCACATAATCACCTCACTTTTTCATTCCATAAACGTTACTTAAAGTTCTTAGGTGTTGGGCAATTTGCCTGGCATTGGGGATACAGACATGAATGAAATAAGTCACTGCCCTCCAAAAGCATACATGTGCATGGTTTTTATGATGCAATGCAACAAGTACTGTAGTAAAAGTGTCACGGAGAAGAGAGGGAAAGTCACACTTAAGGCCTTACTAGGTGTAAGCACTATGTAGATATTTTCAGATATCCATTTGTAGATATCTATGTAGATATTTAAGGAGGGAGTGGGACATGGAGGCAGGACTTTGAGGAAGGTGGATATTTGGACTGGATGTGTTGATTACTGAATTGGAGGAAGAAAGCAGGTTATGACTATTCAGAATATGTCACAGAAACTCAGGGTGTGTGTCTTTGTGTGTCTTGTGTGTGTAAGTTAGGAGGGGATGAGAGAGTGAAAGGAGGACTCGGTGTTAGCTTAGGAATGGATGACAAAGGGCTTTGAATACCATGCTAAGGAATTTGGGGAAAGAGATAAAGGTTCAGAATGAACCTTCCCACACGAGAGGGAAAGCATAATTAAATTTAAGAAGGGGCAAGGGGAGGGGGGAGTGGAGAAGGGGCTCAGTAAGCTCCCACATAACAGGTTTAATGTAGGGGGTATATATGACACATCTCCTGGGTGAAGGATTCAAACACAACTCAGACTTTTCCTAACAAACACAACCAGTGTAACCCAATCATATGTACCCTCATAGTAATCTGCAATAATAAAAATACCATGTTTCCCTGAAAATAAGATGCTGTGTCTTATATTTATTTTTTTCAAGAAGACACACTAGGGCTTATTTTCAGGGGATGTCTTATTTTTATGAAGTATAATACAAGAATCTACATTTATAGGATGCCTGCGACTGCAGTTACCAAACACACACCTGCACAAGTGCGAATGGCTCAGGGAAAGGATCTGTGGCAGATAAAAGGTATTCTAGTCTTCCTTACCACTCTGCACCCAAATAGGCGTGGCTATGCAGATACGCTGCATAGCCACGCCCATCACCAGATCATCTTATGGGGTAGGGCTTATATTTAACAAATGCATAGAAATCCTGCTAGGGCTTATTTTTGGGGGAGGTTTTATTTTCGGGGAAACATGGTAGGTGAACAAGGTGATATGTTAATTAGCTTTGTTTAATTGTTCTTCATTGTATACATCAAAACACATCACATCATATCCCATAATTGTCCACAATTATGATTTGTCAATCAAATATAATAGCACATTTTTAAAAAAATATCTTTCCTTTAAGTAATTTAAATGCAAAGGGGTTATTATAGGTGCCTATGTGGTACATGTAAAGGAGCGTGGCAAACTCTAAAATCTTGTGATTACATTGTCCCTATTGTTGCTGAGGTGGAAAACCCTTGGTCCCTATTCCAAAATCAAAAATCGCTTAAGTCCATAACATATTACCACAGGGTTGAATTTTTTGAGGGGAGGCATTACTCCCTTTTCTTGGTCCTCCTCCCTTCAAAATGTAAATACCTCCATGACAGTAAACTGGTTTAAGCCCCTTACCCCTTCAGTGTGAATGATTTTTAGTTTTACCTTTTCCGGGGGGGCATAGCATTAGGGGAAAGAAGCCTGCAGGACATCAGATATGGAGCTGTCTCTGCCATAGATGTAGAAGCTGACAGGCAGCCTTCAAACCCGTGTAACAGAGATATCAGCACCTCAAATTTGCTGAGCACCTACTACGTACTAGAAAGTATACTAAGCATATATACTTTACCTTTTAAAAATCATAGTCTATCAGGCCTTGTGCTCGCCAGAACTACTCTACCAGGTTACTTTTCTTTTTGACTTCGAGGGCAAATCCAAGGGAGGGGAAGAAATGTTCCCCGTCTGACAGCTTTTTCCACATGCAAACCAGGACTTGACACAGTAAATGCCCTGATAAGAAGCACCATTTACAATTTGCTTCAACAGGATACAGTTTTAGAAATAACTTGCATTTCTTCCACTTGAACATCTTATGTTTGCTCTTTACAAAAGGAGGTTTGGGGTAGAAATTTTAGACAATTGTATCCCATGGACTATTGTTATATGGTCCATGGTATACAATACATGGTGAGGTGACCAAGCCAGCCTGGTTTAACAATTACCGCATAAAACAACCATAAAACTGTAGAAAACATTTGTTTCACTAAGAATAAATCCTGTCACATGTTAAATTTACTAAGTGTAGAATATAAATGTCTGTCTTTTTTTTTTTTTTGCAGTTTTTGGCTGGGGCTGGGTTTGAACCCACCACCTGTGGTATATGGGGCCGACGCCCTACTCACTGAGCCACAAGCACTGCAAATATAAATGTCTGAACACAATAACTAAGAAGGTGTGGTGAAGGCTATATTAACCAGTTTGGTGAAAATATTTCAGATTGTATATAAGGCCAGCACGTTGTACCCCATGATTGCATTATGGACACAGCTATGATTTAATACAAGAGAAAAAAAAAAGAATAAATCCTGCCTGAGACAAACTTTTCTGAGGCAGCCAATGGCCCTCCAAGGAATTAGGTTTTCTGCTCCTAACCACTGGGGAAACTCTTCATTTTTTTTTCTCACCCTTCTCATTGGTAAATTGGGGGATGAATGTGGTAGGGATAGTGTGTGCATGATTGGTTATAAAACTGATGAAAGTTGTCAGATATTCTTTTCCAGTTGAGAAGACGTTAGCTTTGCACATGTTCCCATTAATGGAAAGAGAAATGATTTGCCTGACATCATTAGTGATAGGGTTTTGGTTAGACCCTTCTGCCCATAGTACTTTCTGTTGCACTGTATTTCCTGGTTGGCTTGACCTGCTCCATTTAAACAAAAATAGTTCAATAGATAAAAGCATATGGGGGAGGATAAGCCTCAGGCAAAACGTTGCTTTGGCAATAAGCTGCTAGGAGACTTATTATGGTTAATTATCATTAAGTCTATCCCAGAAATTCTTGGATTGACTTTATGCCCTTTGCTATCTAAAGCAGACACGATGTCCCTAAGTGCCGTTTATTCAGGAATTCTTACTGCATGTTTGGTTTCCCCAGTTTTGCTCACTATCTTCTGCTCCAGAGGATCCTAAGGGGGTAGAGTCTTGTCTTGAAAAGTGAGGAGAATTTATTACTATTACGGTCTTACTAGGGAAAGGACACGTATTTATTTAGCAGCATCTGAAAATAGAATTGCCTCCACGTTGTTGACGCCTGCTGTTGATGCTAAATGACGAATACTAAGCACCTGGCACGCACTTTGCATTTCTCTCCATTTATCTGTCCTCCGTCGCCCAGTGCTTTAAGATGCATGAAGCACCTTTTCAGTGTGTCTACTCTTGGTTGGGAGCCCGGCAGTAGACGTCATCGATTATTTCCTGAGCGTCCATACTACGTGGGGAGCTATCCAAAGCAAAGCCTGGCATTGTAGAAAGAGCCCAAGTGTGTAGAATCCTGCGTTCTACACAGAAAAATGATACTGGCTTGTTGGCTCTGTCAAGTTTCTAACTTTGTGACTTTGGGAAAATTATTTAACTTTTCCTAAGGCTTGCTGTCCTTAACTCTGTAGAATGGGGACAGTGCTGTGTAACAACAGTCCTGTGTATGTTTGCAGGCTGATGTGCGGTTCTAATGCGTTATTAATTGGCCTAGAGTTCTACAAATTGTGGCCTTTGGGTCATGCCTAAGTGGCTATATTGTGAGTCCAATCTTGTCTCTGCATGCTGTGTGCTCTACTGTGCCCTTGCCATAAGTATCATGTGCAGCACCTCCCTTGCTTCACAAAGTACTTCTACCATGAAGTCCTTGAAGCCTACGTTTATTTGATTTGATGATAAAGTGTTTGATTGCACAGCCGGAAACTGCTTCAGAACTGGCAGTTGGATTCAGGATGGAAAGTGTGACATGAACTTTGGAGTCCCACCTATTCACGTACCAGTTTGTGATACTGGCAAAGACATAGCCTCTCTGGACTTTAATGTCCTTAACTGTAAAAGGGATATGAGTAATAGTTACATACCTTCATGGGACTGTAAGGAGGTTTGGAGGATGTTAAGTACCGTATTTCCCCCCAAATAAGACACTGTCTTATATTTATTTTTTTTTCAAGAAGACACACTAGGGCTTATTTTCAGGGAATGTCTTCTCTCCACACCCAAATGCATGGCATGGTTATGCAGTGTATCTGCATAGCCATGCCCACCACTAGGTCTTATTATCGGGGTAGGGCTTATATTTAACAAATGCCTAGAAATCCTGCTAGGGTTTATTTTTGGGGTAGGTCTTATTTTGGGGGACACACAGTATGCAAATTACCTATCAGAAGGCAGGTTCTCCCCAAATGGTAGGTCCTCTGAAAACAGGAGAATTAGGAGAAAGTGCTTTCTCACCTTAGGTTATAGTCTATTTTCTTAAGCTTGGCAGGAACTGCATGAGCCTCTGGCAATGGGGCAGGTAGTTGACTCTCTCCTCAGTCGTGAGAAGATAGTTTGGTAAAGGATAAAAATATGATATGCATCCTTTTGAAACCTCAGCTACCTCATCAGTAACATGGGACTAATTTCGCAGTTAAGGAAACTCAGCTCCTGAGGGGGAAGTTAGTTGTCCATAGAGAGTCAATTAGTAAGTGGCAGAGTTGAGATTAAACTTAGGCAGTCTAAGCTCAAAGCTTAAGGGATTTCCACTGACTCAAAGCAGCCTCATGTAGTGAGTTTCCTGACATTTTTTCTTTTGGCAGCTGATCGGGAGAGGGGTGCATGGCAGACTCTCACTGAAGTTACCTCAGCCCCTGAACTCTAGGTCTGTCCTCTACTAAGGGTGCTTCCTGGAAATGGTAGTTTCACCTTAGCTGTCCTTTCTTCCAGAGCCATTGTGCTGAAGTTCCTAGCAGCCAGTGAACTTTTGGCTGAGGAAAAACAAACATTTTTTTCTGAAAGAAAGCAGTAGGTACGTCAAATCTCTCTGCCTTATATAGCTTCTGAGGTCATGCAGGGATGGTATTCTCTGATTCTCTCTGGCTTTCTCTCATGCTTGCTGGCCTTTGCCCACAGATAGCCCAGCAGAATATGGAGGGGAGGGCATGCCACTTGTAGTTGCCCAGGAGGGACCGAGTATCACAACCTGCTTTACTTCCTCATTCTACCCATCTAGATTCAAGAACCTGTCTGTACCATGCTTCCAGCCAGCTCTTTCCTATGGATTTAGAACCCCTCAACTGTGACCCTGGCCTGTTCGCTGGCTTCCCGTCTGTTTCCTTACAGGTACAGAGTACTTTCCAAGGCTCAGCCTCTGACTCACCTCTGGGTGCCTCTCTCAATCAGTTCATTTCCTGACCATGACTAGTTCGATGTAGGATACCTTATATTGTAGACCCCCTGAAAAGAACAAGACTTGCCTGCTTCTCCTATCTCATCTCTTAATAGTTTTGTAAACAACTTCAGTTCCAGCCAGGCTCCCCTGGCCATTGCCAGGCCACCTTCGTTTCTGGGCCTGGCATTATTTGTGCCGTTTCTCTGTCCTTTTTTTAGCCACACCAGGAGTGTCTGCTCCTCTCTGCTGGTCAAATCCTACTGCACTCATTGTGTAGGTCCCTAATCAGATACTGCTTTCCAAGTCATGGGTATCTGTCATACTGAGATCATAGAGATTGTTCCGTTTTCAGAAAATGAGAATGCTTAGAGCATATTTCCATCATTCTAAGCTACATCATGGATTTAAAAATCAACTTTGCACATTGAAGGGGACGTGAAATGACATAGCAACAATAAGGGAGCCTTTATTTTCAGAAGCATTTAAAATGCCAAAAGAAATACATTGGATCTTAGTCTTAGGAAAAGATGGTAGCCTGCGCCTCCCCTCCCACCCCGCATCCAATACTTGCATATAGATGGGTTGAACTGTTCTGTCTCTTGTCCATGTGTCTTATCTCCAGCTAAGTGGTCCATTTGTTGAAAGGAAAAACTACTTTTTTTCCTCATTTCTTCCCAGATCCCACCTCTATCCCTCCCTCCTGCCTTAGGCACGTAGGTTCTCCACGAATCTTTGGAGAATTGGACTGATTGAATCATCTGTCTCCTGGTGGGCCAAGAGCAGTATGAAATCTTATTCCCTGCAGACAGAGCTCACTGGTTTAAATATATATCCCTTCTCTCTGTCTCTGTTTCTTTCTCTCCCTCTTTCTCCTCTTTGTTATTTTTAAAGCTGTTGATGCTAGTTTATTTGCTATACTTTTCATTCCTTTGGCCTTGTATTTGTATCACTCCTCCCGCACAGTCAGGTAATAACCTTTCAGAGAACAATGGGAATGAGCTGTCACTGGAACTATTTCCTTTCTCCGCCTTTGGATGCTCTTCTAACCTCAGGATGGTCGGGCCCTGCAGGTGTACGGTCATGAGCTTCCTAAGGTTTATTTCTTGCCAAGTACTGCCAGCATTGTAGCACTTTGTCTTCCACTCAAATACCTTTCATGGAGAATGTGTTCATTAAAAATGGAGCATGTGTTCATTAAAATCAATTCATAGAGAAAAATGCATCACTTTTAAGGAGGGAGATTAAGGAGTTTTGCAACCTGAGGAATAATTGGCTTGTTGAAATCTTCTCCTTGCAAGGGATCAGCCCTTTCTTAAAAGCCCTAATGACTAATTGCTAGGGTCTTGACAAAGGTGCTAATTAGTAATGGACTATGGATTCATATTATTCATCAGTGTCTTTCAGAGGTTCTGTCCAATGAAAACACTCCAAGTGTAAACTTTGGGTCGAATAATGGAGAACATAATGATGAGATGCAATGAATTTTTTTGAGTGTTCTTTGGTTCATGCAGTTCCCTTTCCCATTTCCTATGAAAAGCATGTTTTTGAAAGACCTGAATGGGCAGGAAGAAGGAGGGAAGTAGATACGCAGAAGACAGAAATATTTTTTGTATGTTGGCAATTACTGAGGGACAAATGCAATGAGCTCAGATGGATGAAAAGGCAGAGATGAGGGAAAGGCTTAATTCTTAGGAACTGCTGGACATGATGTCTCATTGATTTTTATTAGATCTCAAGTATCAGTGAGTATGGGTGATGCTGACTACACACTGGAGGGTGTTTGCAGAGAACAACTGCCTGGAAAGACGGAGAAGGAATACTTTGGGGGGCTTTCTTATACTCAAGTTAACCACAGCCTGTGCTTGAAAGTACTTTGTTTCCTAGGGAGGCGACATAATGCAGTATTTAGGAGCAGAGTCCTGAGAATTAGGTTGTTTGGCTATACCATTTACTAAATGAATTACCTGAGTGTGTCTGTGCTTTGCTATCTATAAAATGGAATAATAAAAGTACCCAGCTCATAACGCTGTGTGGAGATTAAATGGGTTGATGTCTAATAGGTGTTAAGAGCAGGGCCTGCCATACATGAACTACTATGGAAGTGATTTCGATTATCTTTTTTGGTTCAGGATGACTTTTTTAGTCCAATCTCTTTCTGCTGCCCCTGCCTCTCTTCTGCTTTTGCCTTGGCAGGCCTTCCCCACTTTGCTGTCGTATTTGATTTCTTCTATTTAAAGGTAAACCCACTGAATATCTTCGTATTTTTGACAGGAGGAAATGAGATGAAACATTTCTTCTTTTCTTTAGAAGAAGAAGAAGAAGAAGAAAAAAAAAGAACCGTGAGTTGGCAGGTACCAAAGGTCATCTTGGCCCAAGCCAAATCCTGTGTCCATTTCAGATTCTATTATTATGGTCAGTGACAAAAGGGACAGATGTCCACCGGCATGTTAGATTTACATCTAGTAAGATGGATCTTTCAGTGACAGACTTGGAAAACAGTGGCAGGTTTATTAATTCTTTCCTATCACCAGGGCAAGGAACAGTAGACGAGTAAAAGCAAGATGGGAGCAAACCATGGCGCAACCAGTTGTGTTAGTAGAATTGGGGTAAGTTTCTCCCTTGGGCGTAAGGTTCTCCGTTCTACTTGACTTGTTTTATCTGTTGCTTTTTCCTAACCTCTAGAGGCCTGAGAAGCTAAACAGTCTGACTTTAATTTCAAGAGCTTCTCTTGTTTTTATTTTTTTGTAGAAGCAATCTCATATTTACTTCACTGGAAGTCTTTCAGAAGGCTTGCTTGGTTTTTTCTTTCTTTCTTTTCTTTTTTATTTGTTTAAAAGAAGTGCTTATTGAGTTCCTGCTACTCTCCTTTGGTCTTTATAACAGCCTGTAAAGCACTGGTATTCTCCCCGTTTTATAGGTAGGAAATGGAGTGTAAGTGAGGTTTTTGATGTGTCCAAGGTCATAGGGTACTTTATTTATTCTGATTGTATTTTCCCAAATAAAAATAGCTTTATTGCTGCTATATTTTTATTATAGAACAAATACATACCCTGTGTTAAAATAAATAAGATATAGAAGCAAATTTTGAAACGCTCAACATTTTAGCATATAGCCTTCCAAGATTGTTTACCTATCTTTCTGTTGATCACGTCATTTATATTCAGGTGATCCTAAAACACCAGCCCATAGCCAATCAAGGTTGATCTGGCTGATGCAAGTATCACAGTAAAGGTTTCCCTATCTGCTAGTAGGCCCGCTGCTGTGTGTGTTTCTAACTAGCGTGTTGCACAATGGCTCTGTCAAGAAGCTGTAATGGCTTACAAAGGGCAGGCACTAGTTGACTGTGAGTACTGTCAATTTTTTTTTCTTCACTTTGGGTGGCCTCTGTTTCTCTTTCCATATGCGATCTTTTCCAACCCTCTGAAAAGCGAGCCTCTGACATCACAGTAGACCAGGAAAAAATAAGAGGCTGCACGTGGGGAATAAGGCATGGACTCCTTGGTGGCCCGTATATCTGTTTAGCCATTGTCAACATCATTGCTTTCCCTAACATGCACCGAAACTATGGCATGAGCAGCAAAGATTTGTAGAGAACTGTGGTGTGAAGTATGAAACATGTGGTATCAGAGGCGGTAAACACCTGGGACCTTGAGGCTGAGGGAGAAACCTATCACCAGTGTATTGACCAACCTATAATGCAGAGCACTGGGGCACACTGATTCTGAAGCGCTGTGTTTAACAGCGTTCTCTCGGATATGTATAGCTCTTTCCACCTTTGCTGGTTCCAGCTTCCCCATGGCTTCTGATAGATGTTCTATCAGATGAGAATAAGCCTGTGTACTATAATTAGATTGCTGGTGACAATGTCTCGACCCCCCCCCAAAAAGAAGTGGATGGATGACAGGTGCTGCCAGAATATCAAGTGAGCCTATGAAAGCCTTCCTGCCCCTAGAGCAGTGATTTTCATGGTGTGCCATGAGAGGATCTTAGGTGTGTTGCAAAACATTTAAAGATTACGGATTAAATTATTTTCAAAAGGAGGTCAAAGCCCAGTAAACACTCTTTTTTTATTCTCACCAACCAGTATTCTTTTTTTTATTAGATCATAACTGTATACATTACTGCATTTATGGGGTACAATGTGCTGATTTTATATACAATTTGGAATGTTTACATCAAACTGGTTAACATAGCATTCACATAATTTATTTAGTTGTTGTGTTTAGACATTTATACTCTACTATTAATATATTTGACGTGTACCCTTGCAATATGCACAGTAGGTGAGGTCCCACCGATTACCTTCCCTCCACCTGTCCACCCTCCTCCCCTCCCCTTGCCCTCCTCTTCTCTCCCCCTTTCTGGGCTATAATTGTGTTTTATCTTTCATATGAAAGTGTGAGTGATTATATATTGACTTCATAATAGCATTGAGTGCATTGGGTATTTTTTTTTTCCATTCTTGAGATAATTTACTAAGGAGAATATGATCCAGTTCCATCCATGTAAACATAAAAGAGGTAAAGTCTCCATCTTTTTTTTTAACTTTCTTTTTTTTTTTGATCAACATAATTGAAGTGTGCCATGGAAATTTAACTATAGGTTTAAGTGTTCTGTGAGATAAAAAAGGTTGAAAAACACTGTAGGACATCAGGCAGTTGCATCAAGTGCTCCAGGAAAGTACCTGATATTAAATGTTTTAAAAGTCTGTTTCTTGAATGGTACACTTTTTTTTTTTTATTGAGTGTTAACTATGTACATTGATACTCTTCTGGGGTACAGTGTGGGGTTTTCACATGCATTCTGAAATACTTTCATCAAACTGGTCAACACAGCCTTCATGTCATTTTCTCAGTTATTGCTTTAAAACATCCACATTCTACTCT
>CAUYTI010086076.1:0-24418 GCA_963575145.1 Galago senegalensis | reverse complement strand
TTTCGGTGACTTGTGTACAGCCGTGTGCTCTTGCGTGCTGTCAGGAGTGGCCATCCCCCCCCCTTGGAGGCCTGTCAGGAGTGGCCATACCCCCTTGGAGGCCTGTCAGGAGTGGCCATCCCCCCCTTGGAGGCCTGTCAGGAGTGGCCATCCCCCCTTGGAGGCCTGTCAGGAGTGGCCATCCCCCCCTTGGAGGCCTGTCAGGAGTGGCCATCCCCCCCGTGGAGGCCTGTCAGGAGTGGCCACCCCCCTCCATGTATTTTG
Organism: Galago senegalensis; assembly: GCA_963575145.1. Lineage (NCBI taxonomy): Eukaryota > Metazoa > Chordata > Mammalia > Primates > Galagidae > Galago > Galago senegalensis. The sequence goes on along the minus strand of CAUYTI010086076.1, from coordinate 24,154 downwards.
CTTGGCTTTTATCCCTCTGTAAGCTCATCTCAGGAAAGAGCTCTCCTAACGTCCCTACGCGGCTTTTCCCTTCTCCAAAGGCAGCGCGGGCTCACTCAGGATAGAGATGATGATGGATAATAGACTCCGAGGGCTGCTTGGACGTGAAGGAGTGAAGAAGTGGCTGTCACAATCAGCAGCACACCGGCAATTCAGACGGAAAACACACGGATGAGATTATCGCAGAAACACTTCAGACCGACATACTGCATCGCTGCATCTCCACACTGGGTGCTGTCACACTTCCTGCCAAGGATCCGCCTTGCTGATGGGCAGCTGGGCTCCGTGTGCCCACCGGGGCCCCTGCCTGGCCCGGCCGACCAAGCTACACTGCTGCCGTTGAGCCGACTCACCAGTTACTTTCCTCACCAGCCTAAGAAACGATTCTTTGAGCAATGGTTGCCAGGAGCTGAGTTTCACAGGGTGTCATATTTGAGGACTGTGGCATTTTAAATCACGTAGAAACCACGATAGAAATAACTCGTCAATTACTTAGTCTGAAAGCTTGTTTTATAGGGCGGGAAACTGAGGATCAAAGAGGGGATGACTCACCCCTAACCACGCAGTTTGCTTCCAGCCCCCAACCCAGGACTGGCACCATTTTCTGCTTATTAGAAACATGCAGGGAACTTAAAAAAATCCTCGTCCCCAGACCACAGCCCAGACAGATCAGTTCAGAACCTCTGGAGGCCCAGGTAGCTGTAGGTAGATCTTCACTGAGGACCTCACTGGGGAGCCTAGCACTGACCCGTCTGAGCTCAGCACTGTCTCCTGCAGCAAGGAGGACTCTGGGACGAAGGCACCAGCTGGCTTGCTGTCCATGGAGAGACCTCGGCCCCTGCTGCCCACATGGCCCTGTTCTCCCCCACCCTCCCCGAGGACGTACCCCCCACATCATGGATGCCCAAATCTCTTACCAAATGGCTTTGTTTTGTTTCTGCTGCTTCTGGGTGACAGGAAGTACAGAGTTATAAATAGTCACAGTGCTGGGAGGTCTGTGGCTCTCTGAGGCTGTCGGAACCAGCCTTGTCAAAAAACCTCATGTTGACAGCCGATTCTGCTCCCTGTGCTGCCATGGTTCACAGCAGCCTGAGGGAATGGGGTGTGAGAGAGGGTGGGAGGTGGTGCGGGAGGGGACCCCTCCCGCCAGGGATGTCCCTGGGTTCCTGGGGCCTCAAGAGGGTCCCCTCCTCTCAGCCTGCTGGGCCACTGGCTATGGGCAATTCTGCCCAGGGGCAGCTTCTGTGAAGCTGTGGTTGGCACTCACCATCCACAAGGGACATGTGATGCTGTGACACGTGGTCTGGGCCTGGACGTCTGAGTTAGTGTAGCCACAGTGAGGAGGACAACAGCATTGGCTCTGAATGTTGACACTGACAGTGCCATAGGGCAGCACCCCAGTGTAGATTTAGGGTGGCCAAGTCGGCTAGGTTTCAGGCCCCTGACTTTGTATTGAAATCTTATCACAAACTGAGTGATGGAAAAGAATAACTATGTGTGTGCTGTGTGGCTGGGGTGTGGGTTACACACCTGGAGGAAATCCCAGAGCCACAGGGATCCTTCTTCAGATAGTAAGGTTTGGAAGAAGCATGAGACCACATACGAGGCAGACAGGGGTGTGGAAGGAAAAGGGCCCTAGGAGCAGGCAGGGGTGGAGGGAGGTGGTCCACAGCTGTGGACCCTGGAGGTCCAGGTAGGAGAGTGAGAAGAGTGCTGGATGCCGCAGGCGAGGAGGCAGTGGTGAAGGGCCAGGAAAGCCTGGGTGTGCAGGCCTACGGCTGGGCTCCTCGTGTGATTGTCAGGGCCTCTGATGAACGGAGGACTTCCTCAGCAGGTGGAGGAGTTGTCTGCCAGGGCAGAGCCATCACAGAGAAGCTGTACTTACAAGACCCAGTTCTGGAAACCTTTGGGTAGGACTTAAAACTTGTCAGGCCCCTGGCCTGGAGAACGCTTGTGGTTGCTGTCTTTGCTAGAAGCCTTTGATAAGGTGTGCTGGCAGACCAGGCACACTCTTACAAAGAATCTGAGTGCTCAGTTGTCTCCTTCCCACAATCCAACAATAATGCCCTGCTGAACGGATCAGTTTCAGAGTTCTCGGGTATAAATGTTTATTCCCAGGAAGAAAGCTGTAAAAATTCTGTAACTCACTAGGAAATTGGATGCTAAAACAAATTGAGGGGGGCAAATGCCTTTTAGGGATCCAAAGATGTTTCCCAGGATAAAGTATTCCAGGGAGGATGGAGGCCAGGTGGTGAAGCCCGGTCAGCTAGGGCAGTGCTCCTGCCTGCGGTGACCAGCAGCAGGCAGGGACTCAGAATCCCGCGGGGATGAGGCTATAGTAGGAACTGGGTCAGGCTCCAGGTGGAAAGAGAAGGCCTGGAGGAAGATAGTTTCTGACGAGACGTGTTGGGTGGGCCGTCCCATGAGAAAGAGAATAGGTGGGAGGGAGTCAGAGGGTGACAGATGTGGATTTGGAAAGAGGGAAAGAGGAGGACCTGTCAGAGCTGCTCCACTGTGGCGAGGAGTCACACCTAACACTTGGCCTGCTAGTGGCCTATGCCACCCAGGCTGAATACTGAGTTAGGGCTTTGCTTGCTGTATTGACACCTTCTCAGTAGGAGCTGGTGTTGTTGAGGAAATGAGGCTTGGAGAACCTCTGCAGTTAGTCTGAGGTCACTTAGTAAGTGAGTGATACAGGATTCGGATTCTGAGGACATTCTCCAATCGGCATTCTTGGTGGCCACTGCAGTGCACTGCCCCTCTGGGCAGCACCTCTGGCTTAGAGGGCTTGTGGCAAGGGCAGATGGACCCTGTCTGTTCTCTGCCCTGGATGGTCCCTTGGTGTGGTGGGCCTCTCGGATGGTGGGCTCGGCCATGAAATCATATGCTAGGGTTCGAAATCAGTGCTGAGATGGTTTCAGAAGGGCGCTGTGTTGGAAACAGTGCATTGTTAGACAGGAGACTGGGCCAGGTGCTAGCCGGGGCACCTGGTGGCTCACCTCATGCAGAGTGTGGAAGTGTGGGATGGCTCAGAAGCCCTGTCACACTGTACCCCTGCTTCTCCTGTGCCATCTGCTCCATAAATGTCTTTTGAGCCCCCTTCATGTGCAGACTACGAAGCCAGGCTTCTGAGGTGCACGAAATACACACGTCCCTACTTGAAGGAACCATGCCTCTGTGGTCTAACACTCTCGGGACGTGTCTTCCACTGCCCCTCCTCATGTCTTTTGGGTTTAGGAGCTGCCTCGCCACACTTAGAGAGGTGGGACAGTAATTATCTCAGACTCACATTGTTACAGAGTAAGTCATAACTCACTGCCTACTGGAAAGGCAGAAGACCGGTAGGCCTGTGCTCCAACTTCCCCGGCAGAACTGTCACAGGCCCTGATGGCAGCCCAGGCTCCTCTGTGATACTCCATCTGAGGAAAGCTAACAGGCCTCCCCCCGGGATGGACACGTGTGCTGCTGCCTTACAGTCTGTGGCATTCAGAGCTCTCAGCTCTGCCCCTGCAGCTCCTTTGGAGCAAAGAGCAGGGTAGGAATCCAGATTGCTTTCCTGGGTCCTTTGCTGAGCTCAGGGTAAGCCCAGGCTTGTGGGAAGAAAGTTGGGTACATGCGGAGCACCAAGTGGGGTCCTACCAGGCAGCGCCATAAGGCTGGGGAGAACATCTGTCTCTCTATTGGTTTTAATCTCTATCATTCCAAATTTGAAAATGATACCCAGGTCTCGGCTGTCAGTAAGAGCAGATATGGGGCCAGTGCATCCGGACGCGGGTCCCCACCCTGAGCCCCGGCCTCCTCAAGTCTTTTCCCACCGCTGCCTCCGCTTAATTCCTTCGGCACCTGGAATCAGGAGTGTGTGCCACCCAGCCCACGGATGCTGCCTCCTGTGACTGGCCACCTGCTCCCTCCTCAGACAAATTAGGAGCAGTCCGAAGGGGTTGCCTCTGGGTTCAATAGACAAGGAAACAAAATGATAGACAAGGAAACAAAATCCCTGTCGCCATTCAGAGCGAACGTTGGGCCTCACTCCTCCTCCTGTGTCACCAAGTCACATCAGTCCAACAGCCTGCCAGCCTCAGGTTGACTGACACAGCGACCTGACCAACTGACCTGCAGACAGTGGGGAGGGGGCTGGCCGGGGCACGAAGTTGAAACATACAAAGAGAAGCGTGGCACGTAAGGGGCTTCCGTCCCACCCTGGTGGTGGCAGACCTGCAGTCTGTCCATGGCGGGAGCCTCCCTGGGGTCGGCGCACACTCCGGGAAATGATGCCACCAGCACCATCTCACAAGCTGCAGATGTGGGAACCCCGATGTGCCCTATTTATTATTTATTCAACTTTGACACCACATTAAGCAACCTCCTGAGGGAAGTGCAATTGGATTCACACGAATTAAAGCCACAAGGGGAACAATTTAATCTAAAATGACAGAGCGACGTCGCAGTACAAGCAGAGGCCGGCTTCCGAGTGAAACGGAAAATAGATCTACAGCAGAAAGGAAGAACTCAGTGAAACGCAGCCTGGAGGGCAGAGCAGTCCTCTGCAGACTGCAGGCACGTGTGTGTTATCCAACCGGAGCCGAGGAGTTTGGACCTGAATTGTGCAGCCCCCAATTCCAATAGCTCTGGGATCAAATACAAATGGCTGAACTTGGGGGCGGTGCCTGTGGCTCGAAGGAGTAGGGCGCTGGCCCCATATGCCAGAGGTGGTGGGTTCAAACTCAGCCCTGGCCAAAAACTGCAAAAAAAAAAAAAAAAAAAAAAAAAAAACAAATGGCTGAGCTTGGCACCTGAGGTCCTGAGAGTTCAGGCACCGAGTTGCACCCAGCACCATGTCCCCAAACCCACCTGCTGGGTCTGCACAGGAGACAGTGCCCCTCCTGCTGGCTGCGTCCATCTCTTCTGGATTTCCCAGGACAGAGGCGGCAAACCTCAGCTATTCTGAGAAGTGGCCTGGCCTTCAGCTGATGCCCTGGAAGTGTGTCCTATAGGCGTCTATTGTCGCCTAACTTCTCCTGTGGCATATGGATTTCTGTTGGTTTTGTCTGCTTGTTGACATAAGACATTTGGGATTCATCCACACAGAAAATGGTTGAGAGCACGGTCTCTGCCGGCCGATCCTGCCTGGGATGTACGCGCTGAAGGTTGGAGGCTGGGCTCTCAGTGTCCCAGAGACCCTCTTCGGCATCTGCAGGTGTCACCTACAGATACTGGGTGTCGCCCCCCCACCCCAGGGGTCGCTCCCCGTCTCTCCAAGCACAGGCGCCCACACAGATGTCCCATTGCCTGATGCTAACTGGCGCCTCCCTCAGTGTGTGGAGTGCCCAGACACGTAACCCCGAGCCCCGTTCTGAAAGGCTGTATCTTTTATTTTTTCATTTAATATGGGAGCTGTCTGTAGTCAGAGGAAAATTTCTAGAATGAAAAGAAATGAAACGCACCTAATTAAAAGGGACTGGAGGTGGGTGGTTGGTAGTTGGCGGCTGCCAAGCCTGGTGGGGAAAGAAGCCTAAAGACGCAGCTGGTGCCCCCGGCCCTCCGTGTTGATGTGCGGTGAGGACCCGCTGTGTTCTGACGGAATCTGGGGGTGGGATCAGGTGACAGTGCTTCCAGGTGCATGACCACAGCCCACAGAGCAGGAAGCTCCGGCCTCCGGGAAGAATGGTTGGGGTTGGCGGAGATCTGAGATCAGGCTTTGAGGACTCTACTAATTAAACTAGTAAGTCAAGCCCTCAGTGTTTGCCTAAAGCTGTGCCGAGTTTGTGGGAGATAAGAAAAAGATGTCGCTCAGAGCCTAATGGAGATGGATATTTGGATAAGACACCTATATATAAAATAATCAAAAGAAGTTATTAAGGAAGTTTGGGAAGGAAAGAGAGTGTTATCTTCTCATTACAAAGACAGGGGATCAACTGTAAATGATTCCTAAAGCCAGAAAGATTAAATAATTGACTCAATCATTAAGCATTGATTTAATGTTAAAGGGACTAGATGAACTGAAATCAATTGAAGGCTGCAGTGGTCAGGGAAGAGGCTTTGAGAACTGAAAGTGAAAAACAGCCCTGAAGGAAGGGGACGTGGAGTAGAAAACTCTAGATTTCCAATTATCGTGCAGGGGATGAGGCCAGGCCAGGGCCTGACTGAGTCAGCCAGGAGAGACACGCAAGCCACTCTGAGGTCCAGAGAGTTTTCCAGTGGTGCAGACGGGTGGAAGGGAGAGCAGCCCAAGGGCCCATCCCAGGATGTCCCTGCCCCACACAGTGAGAATGGCAGAGAGGAGCAAACAGGTACAGGGTGGACTGGGGCTGGCCACAGCCGGGCAGAAGTGCAGCCTGCATCTCTGTTCTGAAGACGGCAAGGCAGGGAGCCGGGACATCACCGGCAAGTGGAGTCTGGGAGAGTCTGCATGTCAGTGTCCAGGGAGGCAGGGAGGTGAGAGGGGGGATGCTTGTGTCCTCCCGTGTTCCAGGAGGGCCATGAGATGCTGTGGTTAAGCCCTTGCCTGCTCAGCCCTTGTGGACATGTGCAACCCCAGCAGAGTGCCATGGAGAACTCCTCTATGAGGCCATGTGGAGGCAGGAACCGGAGGGGGCAGGGGCCTGCCTGGTGTGAGGAGGACGTTGGCCCTTCCTGGGAGCAGCCTGAACAGGCCAGGCATCTTTACTGAGTGCCCATGTTAACATCGCTCAAGGGCCCTCCTGCAAGTCAAGGTCTTGGACCCCTGAGCCCTTGACCTGTGTGACCTGACTGAAGAACATCCGTGCGTCAGTCCATTTGATGCCCTGACATTAAGTCACACGTGTCTTCCAAATACTCTGCTGGTTTGTGGAGGAGAAAGCCAAGGACACATCCTCCCCTCGCTCCAACCCTACCACCTACTGAGGTGAAGCAATAAGTGAGCTGAGTGTGAGAAAGAAGGAAAGAGAAGGATGAGAGGAGGCTGGGTGGGTGAGTGGAGGGATGGACAGAAGAATGAATGGGTAAGTGAATGGATTGGTGGATGGATGGATGGATTGGTGGATAAAAGTCTGGGTAGGTGAATGGATAGATCAGTGGCTGGATGGGCGAGTATTTAAGTGGGTAAATGAGTGGAAGAATGGATGGCTGGGTAGATGATTGAATGGCTGGGTGGATAAATGGTGGAAGGACAGAAGGATGGCTGAGTGTATGAATGTGTCGATGTGTGGATGGGTGGTGGGTGGGTGGGAACATGGGAGGGTGGAGGGGGGTAACAGGTGGATGGATGGAGGGAAAGAGGCGCTGGTACGTGGATGGATAAACAGATCAATGGGTGGATGGATATGAATGAACTAGGCGGCCAGCTGCTCCAGACCCACGTGGAGACAGTCACAAAGGAAATTATCTCAAGTAGAGACCACAGTGCCATTGGAGTCGCCATATCTTAGATGTGCAAGAGACCTCTAAGGCCCATCAGTTCTCCCTTCCCAATTTTTAAAAGAAGAAATAAATGTTCCTTTTCACTTAGATCAACTTCTATGGGAATCTTATGCCAGAGTGATTTTTCAAACCACCACCAGGCAGAGGAGCCACCCCCAGTGCTGCAGGGAACAGTTTTACTCCATGATGGGAAGTTCCCTACCTCCTTCAGAAGATGGAGATTTTTGTGGGGGGGGGGGGAGGATTGCTTTATCTATTTGAAAAACCCTAAGAAGTAATATTTCTTAGTAAATAGAGGACGCCAAGAGAGCATCGGGTCAGTCACGGGCAAGTGAGCGAGTGAGCTCTGCCCTGCCCATCCTGCACACCCCCCCTCCCCCCAGGAGCTGCCCTGCAGCAGTGGCCACTAGCTCTCACACATGCTGGAGCTTTGGACAAGAGCAGAAGACTGGGGACGCAGGGTGAACAGGGCGGGCAGGCATCCCCCTACTCCAGCTTCAAAACAGCCCAGCTAAAGGGCCCTCTGTGTTTGCCCCTTAGTCATTTGTGAGATGGTAGCCCCAGCACCGGGAGAGCTGCCTGGCTCCAGGTCCCCATGGGGGCCCCAGGAGGTGCAATCAGGACACAGGCACTGCCGGGGCCTCGGCTGTGCGGCCACCCCTCCGTGAGTCACTGCCATCCATCCTGTCCCTCCTCCTTTCTCCCTGTCTCTGTTTCCTTGAGTAAGCTTGTTTCCTCAGCAACCCCAGGGACTCACGCTGCGGCAAAGCAAACAGACCTCAGGCATAAATTCTGGGCATTGTAAACACCATGGTAAACAACACAAATCATTTGACCCATGTGAGTTTTTGCTTCGGGTGTGTGTGTGCATGCCTGTGAATAGCAACGTTTGATTTTGAGCACGCAGACACGAGTGTGCACATGCATGGTGGACACACACACAGAGCATCGTGCTTGGTTCCTACACACCAGCCAAGGATGTGAATGCTGGGAGCCTTCCTGCACCATAGACTTCAAGAGACAAAATATACGAGTCTTAACACGGGGCAGGTAGAGAACGCGCCATGTCTTCCCCACCTCTGCCTGGGCTCTCCGCCCTCCGTTTAGTTCCCTTTTTTAGTTCTCAACGGCTGGCTAGTAGAGTCCACCCTCCCCAAGGCCCCCATCAGTCCAGGTTCATCCCTAGAGCAAACGTCTGCCCCAGAATGGCCTCGATTTCAAAGGTCCCCAGTACCAACCAACATGGCATTTCCTTGATGCCAAGGCAAGCTGGCGTCTGCGTCTTCTGAACATAGACTGATTGGAATTTGTCATGAAGTGTTCTCGGGAATGTTGTGTGTGTAGAAAAAGCATTTCACATTAGTACTCAATGCAAAGTCACACTGGAACAGGAGATGGTGTATTTGGGGGGAAGGTGAAATGTTTCCCCAGGGAAAACCCAGCAAATAGTAGTACCCAACACATTCAGACAATCATATTCACCCAGTGAAGGGATGACTGAACTGCCCACTTTCTCCACTGATGTTAATGGCCCACGTTCTCCATTTGTACATCACCCCCCTGCCTTGGACCGACCTTCCCTGTGCTGGCCCCCACCCCACCAGAGAGCGTCCGACTCCTCTTCCAATTTTCTTCCTGTGTATTATTCTCCCATACACAGAAAACCGAGGGAGCACGTCTTACCCAAGCCTGTCTGAAATTTGGCTGTGTTCATCCTGTCCTGACTCTAAGGGCTGCAAGACCAGGGTGACCTGCCCGAAGAGGCTGTGTAGGGAGCCCATGTGCTCAAGAGTTCTTGGGTATAACTCCGAGCCAAGGCCCTCAGATTTGGTTCCAAGTAACTGTATTCAGATTATTTTATAGAGTTTGACTACATCTCCATCGACATGCCTAAAGGTTCTAGTACTCAGGGTGCTGCTAAGAAGAACTGAGGTCCATCTCTGGGGTCAGCAGTTTCTGAATTTCAAGTCCTCCCATTTTGTTGGTCTATTCTTTACATGCTAGTTTGGAGATCTTTGAGCAGCTATGAAAGCATTGAGGGGAAAGTCTACTTTACTAACTGGTTATCTAGGGCAGCCGATGGAGCACTGATTGCTGTAGCAGAGATGATGCAGGTGCCACGAAGCCAGCTGTGAACAGAACCAGGCCTCCTGTACAGAGGAGTGGGGTCGTAGCCAGCTGATACTGGTATTTTCTGTTTCTAAGAAACTTGTTTCCCAAGAACTAGAAAAACAGGAACAGTTTGTGGCAAGTGGAATCCAAGTGGCATTCAAGTGGCTCCAGTTCCTCTCTACAGTTCTTTCCATGATGTTTATAAAAGCATCAGTCTGCCGACTGCTGGACTCATCTCTATAGAAATAAAAATGAGCAGCATTGTCCAGGGCAACTGAGGCAAGTTATACTGCGAGTTGCTATGCTTATTTCACTGTTATTTGTCTTTTAATTTTTAAGAGCATTTCAAAATTAACTGCACACAACTGGCAATGAATCATATGCTTTACAGAAAAGAAAAGAAAAGGAAAGGAGAGGGTGTGCAGAGGGACCAGCATCCCAGGCAGGGGGACCAGCATCCCAGGCAGGGGGACCAGCATCCCGTGCAGGGGACCAGCATCCCGTGAAGGGGGACCAGCATCCCATGCACGGGGACCAGCATCCCGTGCAGGGGACCAGCATCCCATGAAGGGGGACCAGCGTCCCATGCACGGGGACCAGCATCCCGTGCAGGGGACCAGCATCCCGTGAAGGGGGACCAGCGTCCCATGCAGGGGGACCAGAATCCTGTGCAGGGGACCAGCATCCCATGCACGGGGACCAGCATCCCGTGCAGGGGGACCAGCATCCCATGCAGGGGGACCAGCATCCCGTGCAGGGGACCAGCATCCCATGCACGGGGACCAGCATCCCATGCACGGGGACCAGCATCCCGTGAAGGGGGACCAGCGTCCCATGCAGGGGGACCAGAATCCCGTGCAGGGGAACCAGCATCCTGTGCAGGGGGACCAGCGTCCTGTGCAGGGGGACCAGCGTCCCATGCAGGGGTACCACCATCCCGTGCAGGGGGACCAGCATCCCAGGCAGGGGGACCAGCATCCCGTGCAGGGGGACCAGCGTCTCATGCAGGGGGACCAGTATCCCCCACAGCCTCAGTGCCAGAACGTAGGTGCACCAGACTAGTTCCCCCTGGACTGCCAAGACCTGCGAAGGGAGAAAGGGTGCATGTGTTCACACTCAAAGATTACAGGTGTCCAACTGCAGTTACAGGATGTATTTTCTTAAGAAACAGTGACGTCTTCTATTCCCATCACTGGTGTTATTACTATAGCAGAAGTTTCGTAGCTAATGACGGCCACCTTGTCATCTCCCAGGTTTGTGAACTTCTAACTTGAGCTGGACTCCAGTGTCACAGGTGTTTTTGAACATGTACAGAAACCAGGCACTGAGAGCACCATCATGAAATGTGGGTCACAGAAGATTCAGGCAGCTAGCGTCTCAATAGTAAAGCAGAGCAGGGGCGTGTTGGAGGTACGAGACTCAGCCCGGAGGATGAGGATGAGGACCAAGAAAATATAAATTCAGACTCTGTCAGGCCTATTTTATTTTAAAACATGGGATTAATGGAAGGAAATGATAAAAGCTGTACTTGGCATGGAATTATTTAAAGCCTCTGGCTTTAGTGTTTCCTGGTGCGGCTGGGTGCTTCAGCACGTTGGACAGAATCATGGAAACTCCCCACTTTCTCAAAGGTCTCCCCTCCCCCAATGGAATGAAATGCCAGATGGGGCCTCCGTTCCAGTACTCAGCTACATAAATAAAAGTTCCAGGAGAATAAATCTTCAGAGCAAACAGGGAGATGAGCATTTCCAGACAGTTTCATAAACTTGTGAATGATAGTTACATCTTGAGGCCCAGCTGGGTGAGCTGTGAACTCGTCATCAGACTCCTTGTGATAAATGCTGAAATTCATAAAATGAAGGTCTGCCCCCCTCACAGCTTCCAATTCATAACTCCTGCTGGTCTATTGTCACCAACCACGTGACTCCAAGTCAAAACCCCATGGAGCTTCTGTGTGTGTCCAGGCACGTGTGAAAGTGTGCACATGTGTGTACATGTGTGTACGTGTGTGAGGGTGTGCCCACATGTGTACAGGTATGCACGAGGGTATGCACATGAGTATAAGTGTGTGTGCGAGGGTGTGCACATGTGTATAAGTGTGTGTGTGAGGATGTGCACATGTGTATAAGGCATACATGAGGGTGTACATGTGTTCCTGCATGCATGAGGGTGTGCCCATGAGTGTGCATGAAAGTGTGTCCACAGGGTGTGCACATGTGTTTTATGTGTGTGCATGTGGGTGCACAGATGTGTGTACAGGCATGCATGAGGGTGTGTACATGTGTGTTCATGTATGCATGAAGGTGTGCCCATATGTGTACAGGCATACACGAGGGTGTGCACAAGTGTGTACAAGCATACACGAGGGTGTTCCCATGTGTGTATGGGCATACACGAGGGTGTGCTCATGTGTGTACGGGCATACACAAGGGTGTGCACATGTGTGTACGGACATACACGAGGGTGTTCCCATGTGTGTACAGGCACACATGAGGGTGTGCACATGTGTGTACAGGCACACACTATGGTGTGCACATGTGTGTACAGGCATACACGAGGGTGTGCACAAGTGTGTACAAGCATACACGAGGGTGTTCCCATGTGTGTACAGGCATACACGAGGGTGTGCACATGTGTGTACAGGCATACACGAGGGTGTGCACATGTGTGTACAGGCATACGCGAGGGTGTGCTCATGTGTGTACAGGCATACACGAGGGTGTGCACATGTGTGTACGGGCATACACGAGGGTGTTCCCATGTGTGTACAGGCATACATGAGGGTGTGCACATGTGCATACAGGCATACACAAGGATGTGCACCTGTGTGTCCATGTGTGCATGAGAGTGCACATGTGTGTATGTGTGCATGTGTTCATGCACAGATGTGTCTATGCGTGCATGAGGGTGTGTGCACATATGTGCATGCTGGTGTGCACATGTTGCGGGGCATGCAGTTGTGTGAGCATGTTTGAAATTCATTTTTAGACATGTTTCTTAGTTCCTTCTCTAGTTAGGAATTTTGAAACACTCGTGTTGTGAGAAAACCTATAAGGTTAAATGTGAATTTTTAAGAGTGTGAACAAATGGGGAATACTGATACATTTTGGTTTATTATTTTGACAGTTTTGAATTCCCACAGTACTCTTAAAACCAAATTTTGCAAAACTGTTTATTCTGTTCCACTGACCAGAATGAATAACAAACCCGAGAACTCCTTTTGCTTTGCCTGTACGCTGCGTTCCACTCTGTTCAGGCCCTAGGGCTACTGTTAAAAAGCTGTCCTGACCACGTGTCTGGCAGAGTGATGTGTGGCAGGCATCAGTCACTGGACTTTGGTGACTATCGGGCTGAACTCTGGGCAGCAAAGTAGGTCTTGACAGTGACAGTCCTTCCATGGCATTTAGAACACACTGGTTTTCTCATTTTTTGAACACAAATAAAAATAATATTGACTTGTTAATGTTCTTGTGATGCTCAAACTGGATGATTGACGTGTTTGATGTGCTGTGCAGCTTTTGATACAGGATTGTTATTTTTTTGATCGTCAGGTAGGGGCAGAGCATGTCTGGGGCATCTCACAGGTGGCTCCCCGTGACGCCTGTCTGTGTGTGTGCACGTCTGTGTGTGTGCACGCATGTGTGTGTGCACATGTGTGTGCGCGTGTGTGTGCACACCTTGTCAGTGTGAGTGCTGTGTGGAGATGAAGAACACTGTGGAGGATACACGTGGCTGGAAGAGAGTGCCAGGGAGTGAGAGAACCACCAGGTGAATGCACAGGAGAAAAAAATGAAGGAAATTTGTTCAGGGGGTGACTAAACCTGTCACAGTCCCCAGATCACTCATAGCCACTGAAAACCAACTGGGAGGTCACAGATGAGACATTCCGGTAAGGAGAGATTTGGCATTTCACTCTCAGCCCCTCAGTGGGTAATGCATGGGCAGAACCATGCTTAGAACCCTCCCTGAATTTACAGCTGTCCCCTGCACCACAGAGCCCCCACACACAATTCACACGGCAGGTATATTGTCGCCATCAGTGTGGCCGCCATTTGGCTCATGGAGTCTGATGCTTGTGGGCACACAAAGGCTTGGTGGTCTCCACACCTCACTCAGAAAGTTTCCCTAAGAGCCCAGACAGCTCCCGCTGAGCAATGCCGAGCACCTGGAGACTGTGAGGAGTGTGCACCGTGAGTGTGTCCCACCCGCCCTGCGCGTCAGAGAGGCGTGTTGCCGTGGAACGCAGCCCTCACTCTGCGGCCTCCGAGGGACGTGCACACCTGTCCTGATTTCCTCCTCATTTCCCTCCCTCAGAAGCTCAGTACCATCTCAGCCGAAATGATGAAAACCTTGGGCCTCATCCTTCTAAATTACACCATCATCATTTATCCATTAAACTATTTATTAAATACTCTGCTCGCGGCCTCCATCTCAGACTCAGAAGTAGGTGGCTGACATCTCTAGCCCACATCTCTGATGTCAGGGCAACGGCCTTCCTGTGGGGGTGACAGACAAAATATACAGTGTGTCGATGGTGCCACAAGCTACAGATAAAATAGAGGGTGGTAAATGGTGTTGGCAGTGCCAAGGTGGAGGCTGGGCTGCCATTTCTGATGGACCATCGGGGAAGGTCTTGAGAGGGTGGATCGGAGAGGAGACCCAGAGGAGATGAGGAAGCAGCAATTTCCAAACCTCTGGTCAAAGTCGTTGACTATGATGGTCCGTTTTACATCTCCTGCACTGCTCATCAAATTTTACTCCTCACTCAAAGCGTGCAGAAACTTTTCAAGAAGTTTCAAAGAACTTTCCCTCTGAAGGAAAATGCAGTAGCAGCTCAACTTTAGAAATGCAGAGGCATGAACAGCCTTCAGCTGCAAAGCTGAGGCCTGCAGTTTACTGTGCGCCCGTCCTAGGTAGTAAAGTGGATACACCCCCTTGCCTGGACACAGACAAAGCTTTGTACATGAAGGCAGAGCCCATGCAGAGCTGCCAAGGTGAATTTCTGGGAAAAAAAAAATTCAAGATGTCAGCAAGGCAGTTCTGAGCTGTGTGATCATAGGTAAGTCACTTAAAAATCTTTGAGCCTCAGGTTGTCAGCATGATAAAGTGGGATGACAGTTACTCTACCTGCATGCTGAGTAGCTGCACAGTGCAAGGAGTCGGGAGTGATAAAATGCTCCTACTCTGAGATCGTTCCCCAGAGAGGGCCTGGCTGAGCAAAGGACAGGCCGGTAGACACACTACAGTCTCTGCTCTTGCATTGCCGCTAACACAGGTGAACAGACATGGACAGAGTCACAGTGAGGAACGCGGAGGATGGGTGTACGTCCATTGTTGTCATATGGTGGGTTGCTGACCCCGGAAAACCCCCTACGACATAAAGTTAGGAAGTTGAAAGGGATTTTAAATTAGCCCAATAAGTGTATCGTGATGTTTAAACAAAAGTCCAGGGAATCCTCACTGCACTAATCCAGGGAGTGGGCACTGATGTCTGTGCCACCTTGAAGAGGTTCTATACCCCAGGGACCCTGGAGCCTTGCGTGGGGAGGGCGGCAGGGGGACGGCCCCAGGTGGGGACCTGTCACTGAGACCTTGACGTGAGTGCTGCATCCTCCACGGAAAAGTGCGTGGAAAAGAACAGATTCTGCAGCAAGAACCCCAAGAGGTGCTGTGCCAGGGATCCAGGAAAAACAGGAGGGACCCCTGAGGACCAGGACCCTCCACACGCCAATGACTCTGCAGGTGACGGCTGATCCAGGTGTGAACTGCACAAGGGCTCCCAGGACCCTCATTAAATATTTTCTGGCCATGCAGAGGACAAGAGCAAAGTAGCCTCGGTGCTCAGAGAATACTTAATGAATGAAGAGAAGATTCCCACAGCCCGAGTCACCTAGATGAGGCACGGCGTGCCCAGAGAGCGGGTCGTCTGCTCTGAATCACACTGCAGTGCCCTCACAGCAGGTGCCACCCCTCTCTCTCTCTCTCTTTCTGATCAGTATTCTCTGAGCTCCTTGGCTTCTTTGGCATCCAAGATTAATATTTATCCAAATAATTATTTTCAAATAAGATAAAAACCAATATTTCAAACGTAAGCTTTCTGACTCTTGCCGGAAATTCTGTATATTTTCAAAGCCATTCATCAAATCCACTCTGACTTGAGACAAGTATGAAAAAAAACCTCCCAAGTTAGAACCCTCCTCACCCATTCATTCTCTCATTGCTTCATTCACTCATCAGGCACAGGGTGCCAGACAGGGGACCCTGCCTGTCAGAGGGGCAGAGGATGTCTCAGAGTTGGTGGACATGGAGCGCTGGAGGTTGGTGTGTCTGCAGACACACCTGTCGCCAGGAAAGCCAAGCATGCAGGCTTTAGTCTAGAAGATTCCTTCTAAGGTGCTCATTCAAAACCAGTCTGCTTCCCGGCCCCTGAAGATGCTGTGTTCTGTCTCAGAACACATTCAAAGAAGAAAACTTTCCTTTGGTTTTCATGGCTAGAAACGGGCTTCCTCGTTTGGACTCAGCTGATCGAAACTTTTGTGCCCTTTGCTGACGTGGCTCAAGACCACACAAGATCTTCTGATAAAGATCATTCTGTGCTTGCCCCTGTGTTGACTTCTTGGTGTGTTACACTTATTTGCACAAGTGACAACATTCTTGTGTATTTGTCATCTCATAGAGGAGTAGAGTACCCTACTCTTGGTAGGATTTTCCCCCTAGGTTCTTTTAAAACTATAAAAACTTATTTGGAAGAATGTTTCTCTTATTAGGAGAACAGCAAAGACACCCCTAAAAAGTCCCTGGGGAGGCATTCGAAGTCCAGATTGTATAATGATTTTTAAGTTGAAAGTTGGGCTGCTCTATTCTTGCTAATGATTTGCTACAGCCTCAGGCTTGCGGGTGGCAGCACCATTAAAATGGAGACAATTGTTGGCACATTGAAATGTCACCTGCTGTCCCCTCTGCACTCGAGGTGAGTCAGTCAGCATGGGCAGAGATGACCAAGACCGCACTGACTCCCACTGGAGGCCTGCAGGGAAGGAACAGGGAGTCAGGGGTTGGAGGAAACCACCTGTGTCCCCACCCCGAGAGCACAGCTCCATTTTGGGTAGATGCTAATGGTCTCAGCAGAACACAAATGCAGTTCATCATAATTTATCTCTTTTCAGCGAGGCCCCAGTCTGCACTGGAACTAGCAGTGTCCACTGATTTCTCTTTCACACAGGGGCTGGGACGTCATCAGAGAACATGGATTGTGGCCCAGAAATTGCCACCCGGTGGTTGAGCCCTTCACAGAAGAGCTTCTCCTCCTGGAGTCTCAGCATGAAGGCGATAACTTTGCAAAAAGTGGCTGTCAGTCTCCTCATTCTCGGTCCTCTGGGCTTCAGATGGTCTGGGAGCACCAGCTCCCCGGGCGCGGGCGAGTCTGGCACCACAGCACACACTCAGAGCTCAGGTCCTGGAGAGGTCTCTCTCTCTCTCTGCTTAACTATTTTGCCCAGTTCTTCTTTTCCTCCTCCTGTAAATTCTAAAAAACTGAGGATGGAATTGGAGACCTTTCAAGTTCAAGACCTCTTCCTGCTCCCGCTTGTTTGTGTCAGCTGACCTCGCCTTCCCACCCTTCCAGAGGACATCACGTTTCTCTACCATGGGCAGGTCCCATGTGTTTTTCCCCCAGAGCCTTTCTGATTCTTTATAGCCAACTGGTGGGGTCTCCAGACGGGCCTTCTGAGTGCTCCCTGGTCCTCAGGAAAAGGGAGGTCTCTGCCTCCTGCCCCAAACCTCTGTCAGCTACATGGGACCTCTGGAACAGGCCAGCACCTGCTGTGGTAGCCATCTGTCTGCCACTAGAAACCCTCTTTACCCTTTTTCTAGAAAGTTTTCCCAATAACTGGTATCTTAGTCAGCTTGGGGTCCCTCAGACTGGGTAGATTTCACAATGGAAGCCTATTCTCTCACAGCTCTAGAGGTAGACACCCCCAGTCAGGGTGCCGGCTGTGGTCCCACTTTCTGGTTTACAGATGACACCTTTGGGGTCCTCACATGACAGGAGAGAGAGAACCCCCTGGACTCTCTTCTGAGAAAGACACTAACCCCACTGGATGGGACCACTCTCATGACCCCCTCTGACCCTGACTGCTCCCTATCCCAGTACAATAGGACCAGGGCTTCAACATGTGGGTTATGGCACCTCTGGGTAGAGGGTTGCAGCCCTCCATGTGTGTCCTCAGGTCCCAGCACCTAAGCTACAGCATCTCTGGGTGGATGGCTGTATCTGTCTGCGTGTGTCCTGGGCTGCAGCGTCTCTGGGTAGAGGGCTGCGTCCCTCCACGTGTGTCCTGGGCTGCGGCATCTCTGGGTGGAGGGTGCGTCCCTCCACGTGTGTCCTGGGCCCTGAGTCCCCTGGCTGCTCTTCCTGCTTCACACACAGGCAGGTTTGTGCCCCATCCTTCCAGGAGTCCCCTCAATCTCTTATGCCTCTGAAGCCTCTCTTTTCTCTGACTCTTATTTCCTATTCCTTATTTTCTCTTATTTCAAAATCACACATTAAGACATCTAAGGACCCATTACTTATTTCAAGGGCTTGAATTTGCATGACCAATAACATCATGAGCTGTGAGTGGGAACAGGCCAAACCCTTGGCCCCCGTCCCCGGGTAGACACTGGGCCGACTCCTGGAAACATCCAGATTTCGACTTGGGCAGGGCCAGGTGTAAATTCTGGCTTGGGCCCCAGGTAGTGCCGTGTCTTGGAGAATTGCCCTTCCTAAGCCACTTCTGTGGTGCATCTTGGTGAACTGCAAGGCTGCTCAGTGACCCATGAGTGCCAGCTCTGACAGCACCACCATCATGAAGAAACTTACATTTGGCTCAGAGAAGTTCCTCTGAGTAAACTGTGGAGAGTAAGGAGAGAGGGAAGGAAGGGGCAGACATTTGCAGATGCCTGCCACCTTCTGAGCCTGGCTAGGGTTGTTTCTTGCCCTCACTACAAAGCCCCCCAACATCTTCCCCTTCACAAGTACATAGGCAGGGCCGACTGGAGTGTCTGGTGGACCTCAGGTCTGTCTAGGTCCCCAACCCCACACCACATGGCTGCAAGAGGACTCTCCTAGATGGAGCAGGCCATTTGTGTTTCTGTAGTGGAAATGGTCCTGTCCCAAGTCCTCCCCTGAAGCCTGGAAATGGTCCTATCCCAGCCCTGTCCCATGTCCTCCCCTGAAGCCACCAGGCCCTGCTCTTCTTGACCTGCCCCCATGGTGTGGGGTGCACCCCTGTCACTACTCCAGACTCCAGCCTCCCACCAGGATCCGTCAGTCACCAGGGAGGTTTTGCTGAAATGGATTTCAGTTCATCCGACACTTAGAGAGTCTTAGCAGGGAGGACGGGCTGACCCTCCAATCCCGCTTCAGCCGGCTGAGAGAATTTTAAAGCGAGACAAGTGTCATCTGGAGCAATGACACCAGCTTCCTGCATCGGAGGCCTCAGGTCACGCCCCAGCATGCTCCCTCCAGCCCCTGCTCTGGGCGCCCCTCCTCCACCTGTCAAGGTGACCTCCTATTTTAGGGTGGCTTTTTGTCCCCGGTGTGCTGGGTGACCCCAGTGGGGGAGCCTTCCCCAAGTGGCAACACCCCTTCATTCTCAAGTAAGTGGCTTCCTCTGTCCCGAGAAATGCAGGTGGGATAGAAGGCAGTCCTCTGACTTGGTCTCAGCACCGACTTCTGACAGCCGCACCCTCGGAATGAGACGGAGTTCTGGTTAATGCATTCATCTTGGGGGTCTGCTCTGTGTCTTGGGGGTCAGTTCCATTTCTTGGGGGTCAGCCCCATGTCTTGGGGGTCAGTTCCATTTCTTGGGGGTCAGCTCCGTTTCTTGAGGGTCAACCTCAGGTCTTGGGGTAAGCCCCATGTCTTGGGATCTGCTCTGCATCTTAGGGTCTTCTCCTCATCATCCCATAGCAGCAGGTCTGGCTCCTGCCTGGGGGGCAGACAGCCCACCCTGCTTTCTGTCTGCAGCAGCGCTGGCCTTGAGACACGCGAGTCACTCCAGCTGTCCAAGTCCAGCATCTGCCCAGTTCTTGGGGGTCTGGAGTTAGATAAGGCCACATCTGAGAGTGTCCAGTGCATGGCGGGTGGCGGAGGATCCCAGGTCTGGTCTGGCCTCCTCACAGCGCCTGTCCACAGGCAGTACGGTCCCTGGACTAGTCCCTTGACTCCACTGCTGTTCCCTGCCGGGCTTGGATGTGTGGGGCCGCAGCCTGGCCCCTCCTGGGTCCCCACTGCTGCTTCCTACTGGTAGAAACTGCCACGGGGCTGGAAGGGCTGGGGTTCCGGTCTCCCTGCTTGAGGCCGTCTGTGTCTGCAAAGGGTCTGGTCAGGGCTCCATGATCTCGTCTTGCTCCTTGTCAGGCTGGGGTCTGAGCCACGTGTCCAGCAATGCTCAGTCTCCCCCACACACACCCAGTGGGCCTTGAACATAGACCAAGCTGACCTGGCTGGGGCTTTCTAGCCGCTCAGCACCCGAGTGGAAAATCTCCGTTCCCAGACCCCAGGGGCCAGGAGCAAGTCACAGGGGCTGCCAGCCTCGGGCATCATTCTCCCCTGCTTCACCCCCGAGGCTACTGCCCTGGGCAGAACCCACCCCTAGGCAGGTCTGACCCTTAGGGACACTGCCCAACACCCCTGGCCCCTCCTGCAGGCTTTCTTTCTACAGAGTTGTGTGGCTGCTCCCTCCCCCAACTTCCTCCACATCATTCTCTAGGCTGCCACAGTCGCACCTGCGTCCACAGAGCTTGGAGGACGCTCAAACCCCTCGCAGTGCCCCGGTCAACATCAGTGAGGGACTGGGGTTCACAGGACAGGCAGGTTCCCCAGAGAGCTCGGTTTGGACGTGCACCCTGTGCTGGGGGCAGCAGGGGCCCAGCGAGGTGTGCTTGGAGGGGCCGAGGTGACTGCTGTGCACAGCAGCTTCCATGGCTGCAGCGTGAAGCTGAGGAGTGTGGGTGTCGTGCAGAAGCCACCAAGGAGCACACATCAGCCGTTGGAGCCTCAGGAAACCCCCTCTGCCCAAGTAATCTTTCTCTGGCTCCAGGTTCTCCAGGAGCGGCCCCCAAGATGGGCATGTGACCCCAAGGTGAGGAACAGGTGAGCGGTAGCCAGGGCTCGTCTTCCTCCCCCCACTCCAGCGACTCCTGGCAGGAGCACTGCCTGTTCCTCTCTGCATTGAGGGCTCACCTGCCCAGGCCCTGGCTCCTCTCCCAGAGCTGCCTGGTGAACACTTCGCCTCAGCATGATTGGGCTTTGGAGATGACCTTTCTGAAACACTCGAAGAGGAAAATCAGTCTGGGAGCTGCCTTCACAGAGCACAGCTGGTGGGCCCAGTATAAGGTATTTTAGGGGAGAAAGAAAGTAAGCCCCACTCACACCCAGCCACCCAGGCAGCCACCAAGCCCCACACCCATCCAGGCCACTGTGCAAGCACCACACCCCCTCGCTAGCCCCACACCCACCCAGCCATCGCATAAGCCTCACGCCCCGCCCCCCCACTGCCTTGCGAGCCCCACACCACCTCGCTAGCCGCACACCCACCCACCACAGGGCCGCGGTTATTCACTGTCAGCTTTCAGCTGTGTCATCAGAGGAACGACGCTTGCATCTCTTTCTCTCAGTGCTTGATCAGCCAGAACGTGTGTCCTGAGTCACTTCAGGGAGGTCAGGGCTGTGATGGCCCCATAGTGAAGGGGCAGGGGCACCTGGCTTTGCCACCAGCTCCCTGTGACCTTGGATGGGTCAGCTAGGTTTCTTGTGTCTGGGTGCACTTTGGATGAAGACCTCTGTGACTCCTAATTCTGATGTCCTCCTATCTTCCCCCTCCACCACCCCCAAGAGCACCTGCCAGGACCCCTTCCAGGGCTTCTCTGTCCTCTTGGGTCCTCCGGACCGATTCTAAATGTGTGACCAGAAGGCCAGGGCTCCCACATCATCTTCTCCTCAGCAAAATGGGGTTCCCACTGCTATGGGTGGGGCTGGGCTTGGGGAGGCCTCCCAGGAGGCTGGGGTTCTCCAGCTCTCCACAGCTGGCTCCCAGCCCCCAGCCTGTTCCTCCATAGCCATAAGTCTCTGGGCTCTGGCCCCGTCTTCTCTCAGGCCCACCTCTCATCTCTCTCCGTTCACCTAGCTCCATGCACTGTGACACCCCCTAGGGCTGCTTCTGGTTACGTCTAGGGGCTGTCCACACCCTGGGGCTGTCCACACCACCTTCCTTGACTATCCCTGGAGGCAACTTTGCTTTTCCAGGTCCCACTCCAGCTCATTCAAACCCAGCTGGGGGGAGACCCCAGGTGTCCGTTCCCCACTGTGGCCTTGGGCCTGCCGGGCCTGGACAGAATTCGGGATGGGGACTCTATGTGGCCAGGAACTCCCTTCTTGTGTGGCCTCCATGAACCTACTTTGACCCCTGGGCCTGACCTCCCTCTGAGTGCCCAGATGCACTGTCCATCTATCCCCTGGCAGGCCCTGTACCCATTTTCCTGCTCCAATGTGAGCCCGGTCAGCCCACAGGTCCTCTCTGGACAGGGCCAACTGTCAGCTATGGACCATGGACAGCCCCCATTCCAGCTGGCCTGGGACTCCCCAGTCCTGACAAACCCCTCAGCTAGAGCATACCACCTAGTGTGTGCAGGGCTGCAGTCACGTGGTCACAGCCCAAGGCCAGTCTTGTCACCGCATAGAACATAGGGCCATGTGCTGGGCCAAGCCCTTTTTGTTTTTGTTTTTCTGCTTTATAAAATTTAAGTTTGAAAGAGTGAGAGTTTGATACTTTTTTTTTTTAGTGCTTACTTTTTATTTCTCTCCGGATCATAAAGTATTTAAATTTATATTTCAGGAGATAAAAGAAGCCCAACATCTTTCATCACTTTATGCATTTTTGCTAATTTTTTTAAAAAACATTTTGTACTGGCATCCTGAAGGGTGCAATTTCATGAGTCAGGAGAATAAATAAAAGATAAAAATAAATGCCGTTCTCAGCGAAGGTAAGTTGGAGTTTTCCTTAGGGATGAAAGTAAAGGCATAAGGACAGAGCTTCTGAGGACGGGGCGGGCTCAGCCCCCACCGGCCGGGACGGGCAGCGGGCGCCTGCCTGCTGACAGTGTGAGGGCGCCTCCCCCTCCAGAGGAAGCAACGTGCCCTGGAATCTTACTCTGAAGGGCAGGAAAGAGCTCAGTATTTGTGATTCTAGAAAGACAGGACCTTGGGTTGATGAAGACAGTGAGGACAGCATAAGAAGTGACTTTCCTAATTGCAACAGTGTGGAGCTTCCCAGGTGTGAGCTGGACGGCGCTGGGAGTGTTCCCATCACCTTTATTGAGTTACGATTGACAAACAAAACTTAAACATCAGATATTCAAAGTGATGTTTTAGTATTCGTATACATTGTACAACGATCACCACCATCTGGACAATTAACATATCCACCACCTCACACACAGGGATGTCTGTGTGTGTGAGCCCAAAAGACTTAAGATCCAGAGCTTCAGAAATTTCCAGTACATACTGTGAACCACCATGCTGTGTGTGAGAACCCAGAGCTTGTTCATCTGCGTAACTGAAAGTGGGTGCCCTTTGATCAGCTCTTCCCCAGCTTCCTGATACTGAGATTGTTATCCAGTAAATAGAAACAGTAATAACCTCCCTCGCAGATCTATTGGGAGATTAGAGGAGACACCCATGCAGTTGCCTTCATGGGACAGCAAACGTGAGCAGAGAGTGGGAGCTGCCGTGCTCAGTCCGGGGCGAATTTCCACCTGGGGTGTCCACGAGGAGGCAGCCAGACCCCGTCGTGAGCATGAGGGGGCTGCCTGGAGCCTGTGCTGGGTGGGCTCCCGTGTGAGAGGCAGGGAGGTCGCAGGTGACACGGGCATCAGGACCCCTCCTTCTCTTCCCCCTCCTCCAAGTCAGGGGCATTCATAGTCAAAATGACCAGCACCCAGCTTTCTAGACCATTCTACAAGGCAGAGGTCATTTCAAGCTCATGCTGAGGACCAAGAAATGACCCACAGCTGAATAGTGCCAGGTTCTAGATGCCAACCTCGAAAGACAAGATTCTGAAAGTATGATTCAAGCACAAAGCGTGAGGACGACCACCTGGGAAGCACAGACTCCCCCAAATATGGGCCGGCTCGTCAAAGGAGAGGTCAGGGTTACAGACTCCCCCAAATATGGGCCGGCTCGTCAAAGGAGAGGTCAGGGTTACAGACTCCCCCAAATATAAGCTGGCCTCATCAAAGGAGAGGTCAGGGTTACAGACTCCCCCAAATATGGGCCGGCTCGCCAAAGGAGAGGTCAGGGTTACAGACTCCCCCAAATATAAGCTGTCCTCATCAAAGGAGAGGTCAGGGTTACAGACTCCCCCAAATACGGGCCGGCTCGTGAAAGGAGAGGTCAGGGTTACAGACTCCCCCAAATATGGGCCGGCTCGTCAAAGGAGAGGTCAGGGTTACAGACTCCCCCAAATACGGGCCGGCTCGCCAAAGGAGAGGTCAGGGTTACAGACTCCCCCAAATACGGGCCGGCTCGCCAAAGGAGAGGTCAGGGTTACAGACTCCCCCA
>CAUYTI010086075.1:0-14039 GCA_963575145.1 Galago senegalensis | reverse complement strand
GGATATTCTCAGACCTATTCTCCATAATGACCAGTGCAATCCTCCACCACAAAAGTAAACACACTCAGAAAATATTGATCAAACTCCAACTTCTACAGTGGTGAAAGAATTAAAAACGTCCACTGGACTTTTGAACTACTTGATACTTAAATTTTATCGGGCTTATCAATAATTTCAATCAATGTGAATGGCTTAAATTGTCCTCTAAAGAGGCACAGATTGGCTGATTGGATACAGAAACTCAGACCAGACATCTGTTGTATTCAAGAATCGCACCTTACTTTAAAAGATAATATAGACTCAGGGTGAAGGGATGGTCATCTATATTCCAGGCTAATGGAAAGCAGAAAAAAGCAGGTTTTGCAATTTTATTCACAGATACAATAGGTTTTAAACCAACAAAAGTAACCAAGGATAAAGATGACCACTTTATATTTGTTAAGGGCAATACTTAATATGATGAGATCTCAATTATCAATATCTACGCAGCCAACCAGAATGCACCTCAATTTATAAAAGAGACTCTCACTGGCATGAGCAACTTGATGTGCTCCAGCTCCATCATAGTGGGAGATATTAACACTCCTTTGGCAGTGTTGGATAGATCCTCCAAAAAGAAACTGAGCGAAGAAATCTTAGATTTAAATTTAACTATTCAACTTCTGGACTTATCAGACATCTACAGAACATTTCATCCTAACAAAACTGAATACACATTTTTCTCATCAGTCCATGGAACATACTCCAAAATCGATCACATCTTAGGCCACAAATCTAACCTTAGCAAATTTAAAGTAATAGAAATTATTCCATGCATCTTCTCGGACCATCATGGAATAAAAGTTGAACTCAGCAATAACAGGAATCTGCAGACTCATACAAAAACATGGAAGCTAAATAACCTTATGCTGAATGATAGATGGGTCAGAGATGAGATCAAGAAGGAAATTATGGGCTCAGCGCCTGTGGCTCAAGCAGCTAAGGCTGCAGCCACATACACCTAAGGTGGCGGGTTCAAATCCCCAGCCCGGGCCCACCAAACAACAATGATGGCTGCAACCAAAAAATGGCCAGGCGTTGTGGCAGGTGCCTGTGGTCCCAGCTACTTGGGAGGCAGAGGCAGGAGACTCTCTTGAGCCCAGGAGTTGGAGGTTGCTGTGAGTAGTGAAGCCATAGCACTCTACCCAGGGGGATAGCTTGAGGCTCTGTCTCAAAAAATAAAAGAAAATTATGAAATTTTTCGAACAAAATGATAATGAAGATATAAGTTATCAGAACCTCTGGGATACCGCAAAGGCAGTCCTCAGAGGGAAATTTATAGCATTGTAAGCTTTCCACAAGAGAACAGAAAGAGAGGAAGTTTACAACTTAATGGGACATTTCAAGCAGCTGGGAAAGGAAGAACATTCCAATCCCAAATCCAGCAGAAGAAAATAAATAACTAAAATTAGAGCAGAATAAAATGAAATTAAAAACAAAAGGATTATAGAACAGATCAATAAATCAAGAAGTTGGTTTTTCAAAAAGGTCAATAAAATAGATAAACCTTTGGCCAACCTAACCAAGAAAAAAAAAGAGTAAAATCTCTAATCTCATCAATCAGAAATGGTAAAGATGAAATAACAACAGACCTCTCAGAAATTCAAAAAATCCTTAATGAATATTACAAAAAACCTTATTCCCAGAATTATGACAATCTGAAGGAAATCGACCAATACTTGGAAGCACGCCACCTCCCAAGACTTAGCCAGAATCAAGTGAAATGTTGAATAGGCCTATATCAAGTTCTGAAATAGCAACAGCTACACAAAATCTCCCTAAAAAGAAAAGCCTGGGACCAAATGGCTTCACGTCAGAATTCTATCAAACCTTCAAAGAGGAACTAGTACCTATATTACTTAAACTCTTCCAAAACATAGAAAAAGAAAGAATCCTACACAACACATTCTATGAAGCAAACATCACCTTGATCCCCAAACCAGGAAAAGACCCAACAAGAAAAGAAAATTATAGACCAATATCACTAATAATTATTGATGCAAAAATATTCAACAAGATCCTAACAAACAGAATCCAGCAACACTTCAGAAAAATTATACACCACGACCAAGTGGGCTTTATCCCAAGATCTCAAAGATGGTTCAACATACATAAATCTATAAAAGTAATTCATCACATAAACAAATTAAAAAACAAAAACCATATGATTCTTTCAATTGATGCAGAAAAAGCTTTTGATAATATCCAGCATCCCTCCATGAACAGAACACTTAAGAAAATTGGTATAAAAGGGACATTTCTCAAATTGATAGAGACCATCTACAGTAAATCCACAGCCAACATCATATTGAATGGAGTTAAATTGAAATCATTTCCAGTCGGATCAGGAACGAGGCATGGGTGCCCATTGTCTCCATTGCTCTTTAACATTGTAATGGAAGTTTTAGCCATTGCAATTAGGGAAGAAAAGGCAATCAAGGGTATCCATTATAGGGTCAGAAGAGATCAAACTTTCACTCTTCACAGATGATATGATTGTACACCTGGAAAACACCAGGGATTCTACTGCAAAACTCTTAGAAATGATCGAGGAATATAGCAGCGTCTCAGGCTACAAAATCAACACTCATAAATCGGTAGCCTTTATATATACCAACAGCAGCCAAGCTGAAAAAATAGTTAAGAACTCTATTCCATTCACAGTAGTGCCAAAGAAGATGAAATATTTGGGAGTTTACCTAAGAAAGGACGTGAAAGTTCTCTATAAAGAGAACTATAAAACTTTAAGAAAAGAAATAGCTGAAAATGTTAACAAATGGAAAAACATACCATGTTCATGGCTGGGAAGAATCAACATTATTAAAATGTCCATACTACCAAAACCAATATATAATTTTAATGCAATCCCTATGAAAAAATTACACTTTAAAGATCTCAAAAAAATTATACTTCATTTTATACGGAATCAGAAAAAAACCTTGAATAGCCAAGACATTACTCAGAAATAAAAACAAAGCAGGAGGAATCAGGCTACCAGACATCAGACTATACTATAAATTCATAGTGATCAAAACAGCATGGTACTGACACAGAGAGGTAGATGTATGGAACAGAATAGAGAACCAAGAGATGAACCCAGCTACTTACTGTTATATGATCTTTGACACAGCAATTAAAAACATGGAATGGGGAAAATATTCCCTATCTAACAAATCGTGCTGGGTGAACTGAAATGGTGCTGGGTGAACTGTCTGGCTTCCTGCAGAAGACTGAAACTGGATCCACACCTTTCACCATTAACTAAAATAGACTCTCGTTGGAGTAAAGATTTAAACTTAAGACATGAAACTACAAAAATACTAATAGAAAGTGTAGGGAAAACTTGAAGAAATTGGCCTGGGCAAAAATTTTATGAGGAGAAACTTCTCTGAAGAAGACAGGCACATGGCCTACAGATATATGAAAAAATGCTCACCATCCTTAATCACCAGAGAAATGCAAATTAAAATGACTTTGAGATATCATCTAACACCAGTAAGATTAGCCCATATCAAAAAATCCCAAAATCACAGATGCTGGTGTGGTTGTGGAGAAAAGGGGACACTTCTACACTGTTGGTGGGATTGTAAACTAGTGCATTGCTTTTGAAAAGACATCTGGAGAACACTTGGAGAACTAAAAATAGACCTGCCATTTGATCCTGCAATTCCTCTATTAAGTATATACCCAGAAGACCAAAAAGCACACTATAACAAAGATATTTGTACCAGAATGATCATTGCAGCCCAATTCATAATTGCGAGGTCATGGAAGAAGCCCAAGTGCCCATCTATCCACAAATGGATCAATAAACTGTGGTATATGTACACCATGGAAGCCCTAAAGATGGATGGTGATTTTACCTCCTTCATGTTTACATGGATGGAGCTGGAACATATTATTCTTAGCAAAGTATCTCAAGAATGGAAGAAAAAGTATCCAATGTACTCAGCTCTACTATGAAACTAATTTATACCTTTCATAGGAAAGCTATAACCCAATTATAGCCCAAGAATACAGAGAAAGAGGAGAGGCTAGGGAGGGGGGAGGATGGGCAGAGGAAAGGTGAATGATGGGATCACGCCTATGGTTCATCTTATAATGGTACATGTGACTCTTTCTAAATGAAGAATATAAATGTCTTAACAGAATAACTAAGAAAATGACATGAAGGTTATGTTAAGCAGTTTGATGAAAATATTTCATATTGTATATAAAAATAGCACACTGTACCCCAAGAAATTATTAATGTACACAGCTATGATTCAATAAATAAATAAATAAACCAACAAAGATAAAGAAAGATAAGGAAGGTCACTACATATTTGTCAAGGTAAACATCCAACATGAAGAGATTTCAATAATTAACATTTATGCACCCTACAAGAATTATCCTCAATTCATAAAGCAGACCCTAAAGGATATGAACAACTTGATATCTTCCTGTACTATAATAGTTAGAGATTTTAACACCCCTTTGACAGTTTTGGACAGATCCTCCAGGAAGAAACTAAACAAAGAAATATTAGACTTAAAACTGACCCTAGAACAAATGGACTTTACAGACCTCTACAGAATATTTCACCCTAATAAAACTGAATATACATTCTTCTCATCAGTCCATGGGTCATACTCCAATATAGATCATATCCTAGGACACAAGTCTAACCTCAGCAAATTTAAAAGTGCAGAAATTATTCCTAGTATCTCCTTGGACCACCATGGGATAAAAGTTGAACTAAATAGCAACAGGAATCTTTTTTTTTTTTTGAGACAGAGCCTCAAGCTGTCCCCTTGGGTAGAGTGCCATGGCATTACAACTCACAGCAACCTCCAACTCCTGGGCTCACGCGAGTCTCTTGCCTCCGCCTCCCAAGTAGCTGGGACCACAGGTGCCCACCACAACGCCCGGCTATTTTTTGGTTGCAATCGTCATTGTTGTTTGGTGGGTCCAGGCTGGGGATTTGAACCTGCCACCTTAGGTGTATGTGGCTGGTGCCTTAGCAGGTTGGGCTATAGGCGCCGAACCGCAACAGGAATCTTTATACTCAAACAAAGTCATGGAAACTAACTAATCTTAGGCTGAATGATAGCTGGGTCAAAGACGAGATTAAGAAGGAAATTACCACATTTTTGGAACAAAATGATAATGAAGACACAAATTATCAAAACCTGTGGGATACTGCAAAGGTAGTCCTCAGAGGTAAATTTATAGAATTGGAAGCGTTCATCAAGAAAACACAAAGAGAGGAAGCCAACAACTTAATGGACATCTTGAGCAACTGGAAAAGGAAGAACATTCCAACCCCAAACCCAGCAGAAGAAAAGAAATAACCAAAATTAGGGCAGAATTAAATGAAAATGAAAACAAAAGAATCATTCAGAAGATCAATGAAACAAAAGGTTGGTTTTTTGAAAAAATTAGCAAAATTGATAAACCTTTGGCCAACCTAACCAGAAATAGAAAAGTAAAATCCTAATATTGTCTATCAGAAACGATAAAGGAGAAATAACAACAGACACTTCAGAAATTCAAAAAATCCTCAATGATTACTACAAAAATCTCTATTTCCAGAAATATGAAAATCCGAAGGAAATGGATCAATAACCTGGAAGCATACCACCTTCCTAGACTCAAACAGAAAGAATTAGAAATCTTGAATAGACTTATATCAATCACTGAAATAGCATCAACAATACAAAATCTCCCAAAAGAGAAAAGTCTGGGACCAGATGGCTTCACATCCAAATTCTATCAAACCTTTCAAAAGGAACTAGTACCTATACTATACAATGTTTCCCAAAGCATAGAAAAGAAGGAATATTTCACGTCACATTCTATGAAGCAAATATCACCCTGATACCCAAACCAGGAAAGAATCCAACAAAGAAAAAAAATTATAGACCAATATCATTCATGAATATTGATGCAAAAATATTCAGTAAGATCTTAGCAAACAGAATTCAACAACACATCAACCAAAATTATATACCATGATCAAGTTGTTTTTATTCCAGGGTTACATGGTTGGTTCAACATACACAAATCTATAAATATAATACACCATATCAATAAAATAAAAAACAAGACCATATGATTCTCTCAATTGACGCATAAAAATTCTTTGATAATATCCAGCATCCTTTCACGATCAGAACACTTAAGAATATAGGCATGGAAGGGACATTTCTTAAACTGATAAGGCCATCTGCAGCAAAGCCACAGCCAATATCATATTGATTGGTGTAAAAATGAAAACATTTCCACTCAGATCACGAAGGAGGCAAGGATGCCCACTGTCTCCACCGCTACTCAACATGGAAGTCTTAGGCATTGCAATCAGGCAAGAGAAGGTGATCAAGGGTATCCAAATAGGGTCAGAGGAGATCAAACTCTCACTCTTTGCTGATGATACGGTCGTTTACCTAGAAAATCCCAGAGACTCCACTTCAAACATTTAGAAGTGATCAAGGAATACTGCAGTATCTCAGGATATAAAATGAATACTTACAGGTCAGTAGCTTTTATATAAGCCAACAATGGTCAAGCTGAAAATATAGTCAAGGACACTATTCCTTTTACAACAGTGCCAAAGAAAATGAAATATCTGGGAATTTACCTAACCTTAACACTAACCCTAACCCTAACCCTAACACTAACCAAACCATAACCCTACCCTAACCCTAATCCTAATCTAAACCGTAATTCTAAACCAAACCCAAACCTAACCCTAACCATAACCCCTAACCCTAACCATAGTGCTAACCCTAAACTTAGCCCTAACCCTAACCCTAGCCCTAACCCTAAACCTAACCCTGGACCTAACCCTAACCCTATCCTAACACTAACCCTAGCCCTAACCATAACCATAACCCCTAACCCTAACTCTAACCCTTATCCTAACTCTAGCCCTAACCCTGATCCTAACCCTAACCCCAACCCCTAACCCTAACCCTACAGCCTAGCCCTAACTGTACTTGTACTGACATATATCGTTTGATTCTTTCATGACCTTTAAAATGTGCTTTTTGGCAAGCAAACATTTATTTTATTTTATTTAATGTTATTTTACTTTACTTATTTATTTAGGGTTTATTTTATTTTTATTTTTTGAGACAGAGTCTCAAGCTATGCCCTAGGTACAGTGCCATTGGGTCATAGCTCACAGCAACCTCTATCTTGGGCTCCCACAATCCTCTGGCCTCAGTTTTTCTTTTTTTAGTAGAAATGGTGTCTTGCTTTTGCTTTGGCTGCTCTTGAACTCATAAGCTCTAGCAAGCCACCTACCTTGGTCTCTCAGAGTGCTAAGATTATGGGCTCCTGCCACCAGACCTGGCCCAAGAAAATATTTTAAAGACAAAATTCACTTCATATGCATTCCAATCTAGAAGTTCAGCGCAGTCAGTGTCTTTGAGTGCCTGTGCTTGGGTCAGAAGCAATGCCTGTTCCATTTGACATTTCACTGGAACTTTACATTCTCATGATGAGCATCTCTAGCTTTTCATCCCAAACTGTCTGTAGGCACAGTGTGCCATGGAATTACAACTTCTCTTTCTCCCTCTGTTTTCTCCAAACAGAATTGTTTCTCAAGTTTCTGCATGTTCTAGAATGGAAATTTCTCAGAGGTGACCTCTTCTTTGGAATAGTTCAAGAGCATCAGGCCTCTGAACAAGGAGTAGGAAAAGAGAAGAAAAGTCAAACACAAGGTTCATCTGGTTTTACATTAACTACAAAAAGCTGGACATTATAAGAATGTGGCTTGGTTCGAAAAGTCTGATTCCCACACCTGTAATCCTAGCACTCTGGAAGGTTGAGGCAGGTGGATTGCTTGAGACCAGGAGTTTGAGATCAGCCTGAGCAAGAACAAGACTCTAGACTCCCCATCTCCGGGTGGCACCTATGGTCTACTGAGTAGGAGGCCAGCCCCATATACTGAGGGTGGTGAGTTCGAACCCAGCCCCAGCCAAACTGCAACAAAAAAAATAGCCAGGTGTTGTAGTGGGCACCTGTTGTCCCAACTACTTGTGAGGCTGAGGCAAGAGAATCACCTAAGCCTAAGAACTGGAGGACATAGCACTCTACTGAGGGCAAAAAAGTAAAACTCTGTCTCTTAAAAAATAAAAAAAAAAAAAAGACTCCATCTCTACTAGAAATAGAAAAGCTACTTCAGTCTGGTGGGCACCTATAGTCCCAGCTACTTGGAAGGCTGAGGCAAGAGGATCTCTTGAGCCCATGAGCTTGAGGTTGCTATGAACTGTGACACCACAGCATTCTACCCAGGGTGACAGAGTGAGACTGTGTCTCCAAAAAAAAGAAAGAAAAAGAAAAGTCTGAGTCTTGGTGTGGAAATGAGTACTTTGCTGTCTCACCACAGCTTTCTTGTTGGGACTGTCTGGGAAACTTTCCTGGGGAGCATGATTTTTTGACCTGTGAGGTATGAACTTCCAAGCACTCAGTTATTTGGGTGTGTTCCAGTTTCTCTTAGTCTGTCCAGTTTGCCTTTCATTTTTAGGAAAAACAAGTTGATCTGTGCAGGATAACACTCAGCTGCTGGACTTGCTTGAGGTGCTGGATTTGAGTGGTCAGCTCATGCATCTCTTATTCCCAGTTGCATCACAAGGGAGTTTACCTGCATGCAGACACCTGCTCTCGTGCTTTACTTTTTCTTCAGATTCCCTTAAGTTCCATCCTTAGAGTTCAGGTCTGTGCATTCACCCTTCAAAGCTTGTCCCTCTGCTTCCTATCATTTCCATCTCAATGTTAATCATCTCACACCATAACTGTGAAGTCTGTTTCACTCATTGAACATCCTTGGAAGGGGTTCTGTACATCTCGAATTCTCTCCAGATGGAAGCTGTGATGGTGCTGCCTATCACATAGGCCAAGACTGCATTGCTACTCAATTTTCAACTTTCCTAATATAATTTTAAATTTTAAAATTGGGAAAATGTACATATGCAGAAAAGCAATATAACTTAACTCCAGTATGCATGTACCTTTCGAAATTATTACCATTATGCTAACCTTGTTTTAGCTATTCCACATAAATCTGGGGGCAAGTAAAAGTGAAGGTTAGAGTATTTGTTAATATTCCTGGTAACATGCCATCTCATCTATTTTGACAGCCATCTCTAACATATCAGCACTATAAAAATGTATGTAATCCCACTTAATAAATTAACTCCTTAGAATCAGCTAATATCCAGTATATAATCATATGTCACTAGGACATTGTCCTAGAAATGTTTTTGCATAGTATCTTTAAATCAAGATTCTAAGAATGTTCAATATTGCATTTATTTATAGTCCCTTTTTACAAGCCATTTACAACTCATTTTTCAAACTGAGTCCATTTTCCTGTAGACTGTCTCACCTTATGAATTTGGCTGATTACTTCTGTGCCATATTTTTTTCATTTGTTCCAGTTTATTAACTTAAAACAGTTCATTTTAGACAACTGGTAGTTAGGTCCAGAATATTGATTCTATTTGTGTTCTACTTTCGTCAAGAATATTTCATAGGTGGTGCTTTGGAGATCCAATTGTATCACATCAAGAGGCTCTTCATGCCTGAGCAGTCTCACTCTTAGCATATTCAGGTGTTGTCAGCTGGAGTCATTGATGAGAAAATTTTCCATTAACCTTTGACCTAATGGTTTCACCTTCCACTGATGTTCAGTGTTAGATAACATAATTTCATTAAGGTAGACCACTGGTGATTGTATGATTTTCTTATTTCTTTTGCCCTAATTTACAATCCTACTGAGAGCTCTTTTCTCAGCAATTATTTGGTTATCCTGGTACTTAATTTGTACAGAAAAGGTAAGAAAGTCACAATTCTTTCATTTCTCAATTTTCAGTCTGCTGATGTGTTACACTGGCAACTATGGCAGTGAAGAATGAATTTATTATTTTTAAAGCATCATTACTAACTTACTTTAATATATTTGATATTATGCTTGATACTCAATATATTTCAGTCATGTTTCCTTATTTTTTAAACTTTTCATACTGAAAGAATTATAGATTTGTAGGAAGTTGCAAAAAAAAGTATACAGAAGCCCCATGTACCCTTGGTTTTCTCAATAGCTATATAGCACCTAACTACAGCATAATATCAAAACCAGGAAATTGACACTGGTAGTGTTTTGTGTATTTCTATGACATTTTATCCTGTAGATTTGTGATACCTCTACTGCAGTCAAGATACTGAACTATTCTATCATCACAAAGATCTTTCTTCTGTTACTCTTTATGGTGACACATACACATCTTTCACTCTGCCCCCATCCTCCTGGCAACAACTAATCTGTTCTCCATTTCTCAAATTTTGTCATTTTGAGAATGCTGTATAAATAGAAATCATACAGTATGTGACCTTTTGAGATTGGCTTTTTATGCAGAATTATACCATTGAGATCTAGTTCATTTGTTACATATCAACAATTTATTCCTTTTCAATTGCTGAGCAATCTTCTGCGGTATGGGTGATCTATTGAAGGGACAATGGGGAGTGATGTTACAGCTTTGACCATGTAGACATGGATGAGCTGCAGTGATAAGGGTATGAAGTAAAGTGAGGAGGTCTCCTAGGAGTCTGGGGTCTAAGCTAACCCTGCAAGGGAGAGAGGGCAGATTTCAGGGAAGACTCAGAAATCAAATCATTGTTCTTTATTACTGAGAGGAAAGACAGCATGAGGGAGAGGACAGGAAGAGGTGACCAGTGTAACTACTAGGTTGCTGGCTGGCTGATGTGGGATATGGCAATGCACACCTCAAGGCAGGAAACCAGGGATGAGAGGCTGACAAGGAAGCAAGGGAATAAATTCAGTTGGGTGTCTGTGCCATCCTAATTGACACTCATTTATTCCTTTGTTAATTATTTATTGAGTCTCAGCTATGATCCAGGTATTATTACATGTGCTCACATTATTACTGTGTAAGCAAGACTCTCGTGTAGCTGACATCTTAGTGGGTGAAACAGACAATAAACAACTATAGTGTACATGCATGTATATATACATCCGCTTTAATTCCTGGGGATGTACAATCAGCAATTAGATTACGGGTGTAAGGTGTCAAGACAAATAGGAGCTGCACATTTGAGAATTACCAGCACAGAGATGACACTTAAAACTGCAGGAGGGCGGCGCCTGTGGCTCAGTGGGTAGGACGCCAGACCCATATACCGAGGGTGGCGGGTTCGAACCGGCCCCGGCCAAACTGCAACAAAAAAATAGCCAGGCGTCTCGGCGGGTGCCTGTAGTCCCAGGTACTCGGGAGGCCAAGGCAAGAGAATCGCCTAAGCCCAGAAGCTGGAGGTTGCTGTGAGCTGTGACGCCACAGCACTCTACCGAGGGCAATAAAGTTAGACTCTGTCTCTAAAAAAAAAAAGAAAGAAAGAAATGATGATGATAATAATAATAACAATAATAATAAAGTCCAACTCCGAGAACCCTCTCAATTCACTAACCTCGCAGTAGAAAAAGCGCTCTCCGGCCAATGAGAAAGCGCACCAAAGCCCCAGCAGCGAGCGAGACGAGCTCTCGCGTGAACGGCCGATACTTCGCGGGAGGGCACCGCGACTAGAGCCCGAACTCTCGCGACAACTCTCGCCGAGGCATGGCGCGGCCGGGGCCGGCCTGCAGCCGGCTGGACAGGGAACAGGAGCGCGACGTGCGCGAGCTCGTCCGGAGCGTCACTGGACTCCAGGACGAGGGCGACCCCAACTTCCAGCTGGCCCTAAACTTCGCCTGGTCCAACTTCAGGTGTGGGCGCGGCGCGCGGACCAGTTCCCGGCCACAGCCCCCGGGCTGCGCGCTTGGTCCCCGTGGTCCTCTGCCAGATCCCGGAGCCGGGGGGCGAGGCTGCGCGCGCAGCGCGGCCGCGGGAACCTGGGTGGGTGAGTGGGTGCGGCGGCTGGGAGGGCTCAGCGGGCGCCGCTGCTGGGCTGAGCGCTGGAGCCCCGGACCTGCGCCGCTGAATCTGTCCGCCCCCGGGCGCCACGCTGGTCCGTGTCTGACCCGGTCCCGGCCGCACACTGCGCTTCCAGCAGTGCAGGGCACAGCGAAAATCATTTTGTCAGTGGATCGGCTAGTGCATTTTTGGAGCAAAAGTATATTCACATTCTGAGATTGTGTCCTCACTGACTCTCTCTCCCTGTTTCCACTGCAGGTCTCACTTAACCCTGCTTTCATTTTCCTTTTTCCAAAATAGGAAGTCATAACACATTGAATAATTCTGTGTTGTTGACACTGTCTCCTCCGCTTCTACTTCTAGCTGAAACTTAAGTTATATCTGCACGTGGTACTGGTCATGTAATACAATTTCTAATGTTGTTTCTTTTGTAAATAATTTATAAAGATTTATGCAGTTTAGATATTTAGGCAGATGTCCTGTTTTTCTTTATGGAAGATGTAAATTAAACAATAATTTTATGGTCATTAACCATATGGAATTATTACCAAAAGAATGTTAGTCATTGTTAGTATTCTACCTATTTAATTTCAGTGAATCAAATCTTGACTAGTAAACAGTTTTCCTTTTTTTTTAGAGACAGAGTCTCACTTTGTCACCCAAGTGCCTTGGCGTCTCATCTCACTGCATCCTCCAGCTTTTGGGCTTAGGCGATTCTCTTGCCTCAGCCTCCCCAGTGGCTGGGACTACAGGCGCCCGCCGCAATGCGCGGGTTGTTTTTTTTTTTTTAATTGCATTTGCCATGGTTGTTTAGCTGACCAGGCTGGGTGGGAAACCTCCAGCCTTGTTGTATGTGGCTAGTACTGTAACCACTGTGCTCCTGGCGCCGAGCCTGATGGTTGGGCTCCGCGCCTGTAGCTCAAGCGGCTAAGGCGCCAGCCACATACACCAGAGCTGGAAGGTTCGAATATGACCCGGGCCTGCAACACAACGACAGCTACAACCAAAAAATGGCCAGGCATTGTGGTGGACGCCTGTGGTCCCAGCTACTTGGGAGGCTGAGGCAAGAGAATCGCTTACACCCAGGAATTGGAGGTTGCTGTGATGCCACAGCACTCTACCCAGGGCAACAGCTTGAGGTTCTGTCTCAAAAAATAAATAAAAATATTTTTTAAAATGATTGCAGCCACAAAATACCTAGTTGGTTTATAATAAAAACAGTGGACTTGGGCAGCACCTGAGTCACAGTGAGTAGGGCACAGGCCCCATATACCGCCTGTTGAGTCACAGTGAGTAGAGCCCCATATACCAAGGGTGGTGGGTTCAAACCCAGCCCTGGCCAAACTGCAATGAAAAAATAACCAGGCACTGTGGCGGGTGCCTGTAGTCCCAGCTACTTGGGAGGCTGAGGCAAGAGAATTGCATAAGCCCAAGAGCTGGAGGTTGCTGTGAGCTGTGACACTACAGCACTCTACTGAGGGCAACAAAGTGAGACTCTGTCTCAAAAAAAAGAATAGCAGACTTTCAGATTCTTTGAAAGCAAATTTCTGAAATAATACACTCGATTCTTAAATTTATAAAAATGGCCATGTGTGAAATATAACATATAATATGAGACTGAAATGTTATATCCCCCAAAATTTTTCTGTTAATATTTATAAATGGCAGTAGGCAGATGGTCATCATTTTATTTTATTTATTAGAGTCTCACTCTGTTGCTCTGGGTAGGTGCTGTTGAGTCATAGCTCACAGCAACTTCAAACTCCTGGGCTCAACCAATCCTGCCTCAGCCTCCCAGGTAGCTGGGACTGCAGGTACCCACCACAATGCCTGGCTAGTTTTTCTTTCTTTTTTTTTTTTTTTTTTTTTTTTTTTTGAGACAGTGCCGCAACCGGTCACCCTGAGTAGAGAGCTGTAGTATCACAGCTCACAGCAGCCTCCACCTCCTGGGCTTAAATGATTCTCTTGCCTCAGCCTCCCAAGTAGCTGGAACTGCAGGCACCCGCCACAACGCCTGCCTATTTTTTGGTTGCAGTTGTCATTGTTGTTTGGCAGGCCCAGGATGGATTCGAACCCACCAGCTC
>CAUYTI010086074.1:0-18865 GCA_963575145.1 Galago senegalensis | reverse complement strand
ATCAGTGGAAAAATGCTGGTAACATTAGTAATCAGAATAGTTCAGCTTCCCCAAGGAACACTATGGCGGACACAACTGATGATCCTATTAATAAACAAATGGCTCTGAGATGTCAGAAATTGAATTCAGAGTTTGGATTGTAAATAAGATTAATGGAATGGAGGTAAAGTTGGAATTAGAGACTCAAGGAGCATTTCAAAAGTTGTCTCAAGAATTCAATGAATTCAAAGACAAAATCACCAAAGATTTTGACACATTGAGACAAGAATTTGCATCCCTCAAACATCTGAGAAATACAGTAGAATCCCTCAGTAACAGAATGGAGTAAGCAGAAGAAAGGATTTCTGACATTGAAGATAAGACTTTTGAATGCCCCCAAATTCTTACAGAGGAACCAAAATGTAGAGCAAAAATGGATCATTCTCTCAGAGAGCTCTGTGATAATTTGAAGAAAATTAATATTTGCATTATAGAAATTCCTGAAGGTGATGAGGCAGCTTTGCAAGACATAGAGGCTCTTCTTCATGAGATTATGAAGAAGAGCTTTCCAGACATGCCAAGACATTCTGAAATTCAGATAGCAGACAGTTTCAGAATCCCAGCATGACTCAACCTTAATAAGACATCTCCTAGGCACATCATAATTAACTTCACTAAAGTTAATATGAAGTAGAAAATTCTGAAAGCAGCCAGATGTAAGAAACTATAACCTACAAGGGGAAGAATATTAGAATGACTACAGATTTCTCTGCTGAAAACTTTCAAGCTAGAAAAGGGTGGTCATAGACTTTTAATCTCCTAAAACAAAATAACTTTCAACCTAGGATCCTGTATCCAGCTAAACTCAGTTTCATTTAGGATGGAGAAATTAAATACTTTAATGACATTCACATGTTGAAGAAATTTGCCATAACTAAACCAGCTCTCCAGTATAGTCTCAGACCTATCCTCCATAGTGACCAGTGCAATCCTCCACCACAAAAGAAAACTCATTCAGAAACTTTTGATCAAATTCCAACCTCTGTAAGTGGAGAAAGGATTAAAAATGTCCACTGGACTTTCGAAAAACTTGATACCCCAAATTCTACCAACTCTATACCCCAATATGTGCAATTGATGTGAATGGCTTAAATTGTCCTCTAAAGAGGCACAGATTGGTGGACAGGATACAAAAACTCAGTCCAGATATCTGCTGCATACAAGAATCTCATCTTACCTTAAAAGATAAATATAGACTCAAGGTGAAGAGATTATCATCTATTTTTCCGGCAAATGGAAATCAGAAAAATGCAGGTGTTGCAATTTTATTCACAGATACAATAGGCTTTAAATCAACAAAAGTAAGGAAAGATAAGGATGATCACTTCAGCTCTTTCTCTTCCCCCCTCACTCTTCTCTGTTCTCCCTCTTTCTCTTCTCTTCTCCACTCACTCCTCATCTCTCTCCCCTCTTCTCTTCTCTTTTTCTGTCCTCCTTGGTGCTGCTCTGCAGCCTCCCTCTTCCACCAATAAAGACCTTTCATTTAAAAAAAGGTTAATCACTTCATATTTGTTAAGGGAAACACTCAAAATTATGAGATTTCAATTATTCACATTTATACACACAACCAGAATGTGCCTTAATTTATAAGACAGGCTGTAACAGACATGAGCAACTTGATTTGCTCCAGTTCTATAATAGTTGGAGATTTTAACACTCCTTTGGTATTGTTGGATATATCCTTCAATAAGAAGTTAAGCAAAGAAATTTTAGACTTAAACTTAACCTTTCAACATTTGGATTTAACAGACATCTACAGAAAATTTCATACTAACAAAACTGAATACATATTTTTCTCATTAGCCCACAGAACATACACCAAAATTGATCATATCTTACATTACAAGTCTAACCTCAGCAAATTTAAAAGAATAGAAATTATTCCTTGCATCTTCTTGGATCATCATAAAAGTTGAACTCAGTAACAACAGGAATCTGCATACCCAAACAAAAACATGGAAGCTAAATAACCTCATGCTGAATGATAGCTGGGTAAGAGAAAAGATCAAGAATGAAATTACCAAATTTTTGTAACAAAATGATAATGAAGACACTAATTATCAGAACCACTGGGATACTGCAAAGGCAGTCCTCAGGGCGAAATTTATAGCACTGAAACTTTCCTTAAGAGAACAGAAAGAGAGGAAGTTAACAACTTAATGGGACATTTCAAGCAACTGGAAAAGGAAGAATATTCCAACCCCAAACCCAGCAGAAGAAAAGAAATAA
The DNA here is from genome assembly GCA_963575145.1 of Galago senegalensis. NCBI lineage: Eukaryota > Metazoa > Chordata > Mammalia > Primates > Galagidae > Galago > Galago senegalensis. The sequence goes on along the minus strand of CAUYTI010086074.1, from coordinate 16,597 downwards.
ACAAAATTAGAGTAGAATTAAATGAAATTGAAAACAAAAGGATTATATAACAGATCAATAAATCAAAAAGTTGGTTTTTTGAAAATGTCAATAAAATTCATAAATCTTTGATTAACCTAAATAGGAAAAAAAGAGTAAAATCCCTATTTTCATCAATCAGAAATGGTAAAGACAAAATAACAACAGACCCCTCAGAAATTCAAAAAATCCTTAATGAATATTACAAGAAACTTTATTCTCAGAAATATGAAAATCTGAAGGAAATTAACCAATACTTGGAAGCACACCATCTTCTAAGACTTAGCCAGAAGGAAGTGGAAATGTTGAACAGGCCTATATCAAGTTCTGAAATAGCATCAACTATAAAAAAATCTCCCTAAAAAGAAAAGCCCGGGACCAGATGGCTTCACATCAGAATTCTACCAAACCTTTAGAGTGGAACTAGTAACTATATTACTCATCCTTTTCCAAAATATAGGAAAAAAAGGAACACATTCTATGACGCAAACATCACCTTAATCCCCAAACCATGAAAAGACCTAACAAGAAAAGAAAATTATAGACCAATATCACTAATGAATATTGATGCAAAAATATTCAACAAGATCTTAACAAACAGAATCCAGCAACACATAAAACAATTTATGTACCATGACCAAATGTGTTTTATCCCAGGGTCTCAAGGCTGGTTCAATGTATATAAAACTACAAATATAATTTATCACCTAAACAAATTAAAAAACAAAGACCATATGATTCAATTGATGCAGAAGAAGTTTTTGATAATATTCAGCATCCTTTCATTATCAGAACACTTAAGAAGATGGGTACAGAAGGGACATTTCTTAAACTGATAGAGGCATCTACAGCAAACCCATAGTCAATATTGTATTGAATGGAGTTAAATTGAAATCATTTCCACTCAGATCAGGAACCAGGCAAGGTTGCCCATTGTCTCTACTGCTCTTTAACATTGTAATGGAAGTTTTAGCCATCACAATTAGGGAAGAAAAGGCAATCAAGGATATTCATATAGGGTCAGAAAAGATCAAACTTTCACTTTTCACAGATGATATGATTGTATATCTGGAAAACACCAAGGATTCTACTACAAAATTCTTAAAAGTGATCAAGGAATACAGCAGTGTCTCAGGTTACAAAATCAACACTCATAAATCCATTGCCTTTATATATATCAACAATAGTCAAGCTGAAAATACAGTCAAGGACCCTATTCTGTTCACAGTAGTGCCATAGAAAATGAAATATTTGGGAGTTTACCTAACAAAGGACATGAAAGATCTTGAGAACTATGAAATTCTAAGAAAAGAAATAGCTGAAGATGTTAACAAATGGAAAAACATACCATGCTCATGGCTGGGAAGAATCAACATTGTTAAAATGTTCATACTACCCAAAGCAATATACAATTTTTAACGCAATTCCTATTAAAGATCCACTGTCATACTTTAAAGATCTCAAAAAAATATTTCATTTTATATGGAATTATAAAAACTCAAATAGCCAAGACATTACTCAGAGATAAAAACAAAGCAGTAGGAATCACACTATCAGACCTCAGACTATACTGGAAATCAATAGTGATCAAAACAGCATAGTACCAGTCCAGAAACAGAGAGGTAGATGTGTGGAACAGAATAGAGAACCAAGAGATGAACCCAGCTACTTACTGTTATTTGATCTTTGACAAGCCAATTAAAAACATTCAGTGGGGAAAAGACTCCCTATTTAACAAATGGTGCTGGGTGAACTGCCTGGCAATCTGTAGAAGACTGAAACTAGACCCACACCTTTCACCATTAACTAAGATAGACTCTCATGGATTAAAGATTTAAACTTAAGACATGAAAGTATAAAAATACTAGAAGAAAGTATAGGGAAAACTCTTGAAGAAATCGGCCTGGGCAAATATTTTATGAGAAGGACCCCAAGGCAATTGAAGCAGCATCAGAAATACACTACAGGGACCCGATCAAACCAAAAAGCTTCTGCACAGCCAAGAACACAGTAAGTAAAGCAAGCAGAAAGCCCTCAGAATGGGAGAAGACATTTGCAGGTTATGCCTCGGACGAAGGTTTAATAATAACCAGAATCCACAGAGAACTCAAACGTATTAGCAAGAAAAGAATAAGTGATCCCATCTGAGGGCAGGCAGGGGATTTGAAGAGAAACTTCTCTGAAGAAGACAGGTGCACAGCCTACAGACATATGAAAAAATTTTCATCATCCTTAATCATCAGAGAAATACAAATCAAAACTACTTTGAAATATCATCTAGCTCCAGTAAGATTAGTCTACATCACACAATCCCCAAACCAGAGATGTTGGTGTGGATGTGGAGAAAAGGGAACACTTCTACACTGCTTGTGGGAATGCAAACTAACATGTTCCTTTTGGAAAGTGTTTGGAGAACACTTAAGAGATCTAAAAATAGATCTCCCATTTGAGCCACAATTCCTCTACTAGGTATATATCCAGAAGACCAAAAAGCACATTATAACAAAAATATTTCTACCAGAATGTTTATAGCTGCCCAATTCATAATTGCTATGTCATGGAAGAAGCCCAAATGCCCATCAACCCACAAATGGATTGATATATTGTGGTATATGTACACCATGGAATATTATGCAGCCTTAAAGAAAGGTGGAGACTTTACCTCTTTCATGTTTACATGGATGGAGCTGGAACATACTCTTCTTCACAAGGTATCTCAAGAATGGAGGAAAAAGTATCCAATGCACTCAACCCTACTATGACACCAATTTTATAGCTTTCTTATGAAAGCTATAACCCAATTATAGCCCAAGAAGAAGAGGGTAGGGGAGAGGGGGGAGTGGAAGGGGGAGGATGGGTCGAGAGAGGGTAATTGGTGGGACCACACCTACGGTGCATCTTACAAGGGTGCATGTGAAATTTACTAGGTGTAGAATATAAATGTCTTAACAAAATAACTATGAAAATGCTGTGGAGGCTATACTAACCAGTTTGATGAAAACATTTCAAATTATATATAAAACTAGCACATTATACCCTATGATTGCATTAATGTACACAGCTAAGATTTAATTAAAAAAAAAGTGAGCTTGGCACCCATAGCACAGTGGTTACAGTGCCAGTCACATACAAAAAAAAAAAAGCATGATTAAAAAGTGGAGGTTTCTGTTGAACTCACCATTCTAACTTATTTAAGAAGACAAGATTTGGGAATCATAAAATGATTACAAATTTAAAAAAACAAACTGAAAAGCATGATTTGGCCCCCTGATATAACCAGCTTTTCATGGTTTTAGCTTATTCTAATGGCATTCTGATATGCATAAAGGGTTTTTGTTTTCATTGTCTGCCCACCTTCCAGTAGTGGGAATTTAAAATAGCCCCAGATCCAGGTGTGTTGGCTGCATACAATTTCATTTCCATACCACACAGAGGAGAGAAAACCTAGACAGCACTTTTGACATTTTGATAATATGCCTCCAAGGAAGGAAAGAACCACACAATTCATTTTCTTTGACAAAACTTTAATTAGAAAACCAGACTCTTCTGATTATAAAAATTACACAAGCTGATAAATCTTGGTAAGTTATAGAGAGAATAATTTTATGAACATTTTATTCCTAATAAAAAAGTTAAAATAATTAACAGCATTCATCAGATTAATTTTGTTTTCACATGATTTTCTAATATAAAAAAGCATATAGTCATCAACCTTTATATAAATCCATATATGTTTGTAATAGCTTTTCCTAATAGGAAGGAATATTTGTATTTAAATAATGATATTAATAATTGGTAATGAATCAAAACTGCCAAAAGCTGAAGCGTGACAAAATTTATGATCAAGATTGCTTAGGGAACCTTTGCGTCTTCTGGATCCAGCCCAAATGATCTTTTAGAGAAAACTTAGACACAAGAATTATTCACATAACATAGTATTTTCCACCTGACAAAAATTACTTATTACCAGTGTTGCTTCATTTGCTTTTGGAATTATCACTTTCTTTTCTTTCAACAGTTTTGTACCAGAATGATGCTGTGTGCTGGTGTATTGTGCTACCTATGGGAAATGGTGTTGGATCAGCAGCAAACTAGAAATCTTAGTTTTTTCTCCCCAGACTAATAAGGACAAGTGCACAATGATAATACAAAGTTTAATACGAATATACCGTTTCATGTGGGGGTAACTTGTATCCTGAATGCTACATCACTTAAACATACCTTACATCCTAGATTGTCTGTCCTGGAGCAAAGGTACCATCACACTGACTTCCTGGCCAAGGTCTTTTGGCAAGATAAAATAATAGCTCTGTGCCAAACAATAAATGATGAGTCTGGGTAGCACATAATGTAGCTATGTGGAATATCTATTTTTCTTTATTGCATTCTCTCTTTTTTCAATACTGCATTGCAATGTTGATGCAATTTCATACTATCAGCAAACCATTTTAGCCCATAGTGTTTCAGTGAAAAGTGCTCCTGTGTCTCTGCAGTCATATCCAAAAGAGTTGTAAACTAGTTAATAGATTAGTTACTTTCATTTGGGGATGGTAATGAAAAAGGTTTGAAGTAAATCATGGAAAAAAGATGACATTACATTGAGCGCACAGATGTTAGACAAACTGATGGTCGCCATTAAACATTCTTTTATAAGTTGGAACTTGAACACCTCCATCCCAAATTTAATTTCATGAGACTGGTTTCTGAGCAAACTGTAGTTATAAATACTTTTATAACAGTACCTTGAGGGCCAAAAATAACACATTTAAGAATGTCCCTTGTTTCACGTTTCAAATTCAAATCCATACACAAACGTTTCTGAAACACTTCAGTTGATTAAGTTTATAAGGTAATGAGTGGCAGAACTGGACCATGGATAGACACTTAATTTGAGAGATGTCCATGCAGTCTCTTGGTGCACATTCCCTAAAAGGTGTCTGCTTAGAAATTATATGTCAAGTGAAAATCCCGAATGCTTACCCCAACAATTATAGGAGGGAGAGAGTTCTCAGAAATAGTCTTGGTTTTCTATCAGGGAACCCCAATTTTGGATTTAGAGTCAGACATGAGAAGGAAATCTAACTTTAGTTTATAATATTCACCTTACTACATAAATTCCTTGTAAAGAAAAGGAAATGATATATTCAGTTTGCCTCAACTTCAAGATTCAAGTGGGTAAAACTATAAGTAATAATTTCCACTGAGAAAGAGGTAGAAATAAAACATTCATGGAAATAAGTTATCATGTCCCCCAAGCGAGTGTCATCTACACCACTTTCAGAGAAGTTTGCGTGTGCTGAAACCTGTGATCAGGAAAGCATTTTCTGTTACAAAATAATGCAACTCTGCTTCACCAACATAAATGATGCGTTATTTTGGAGCAACTCTAATAAGGATACCCTGAAGCATAAAACAGAAAGCAATCAGAATGAACAAGCAACAGGCTGCACTTCACTAGCCATCTGGGTCACAATGTCTGTGAGTGGAATTAAATAATAAATCTGCTGGTATTAAGGAAAGTAAAAGAAGCTCTATGGAAATGAACATTTAGAAGGTGAGACATTTCTGTCAGAAATGAAAAGAATACAGCAAATAATCGCATTTGTGCAGTAAATGCTTCCTCTAATCTTTCTCGAATTGATGAATTTAAACTACCCAATTGCTCCTTAATTCTTTCAGCCATTAGAGAACTAGTTAACGATCTTATGGAACCTGTGATTTAATTAAAAGCATCTGTTTTTGAGACTAATCACTGCATCCTAAATGTGAGCATGGAAACAGCAGGTAGAATACCAATAAATTATTCATTTCGCAGGAAGGAGGAAATGTTCCTGAGCATCAGATGATATATTTCGGTCACGTTTATGTTAGACTGGCCTGCGTGCTAGTGTGCATATTCCTACAATTCCCGCTGGAAATGGCTTGGGGCAGGACCTTTTACTACCTTAGCTCCTGTTTATGTATCTAGTTGCCACGATGATCTCTCACTTTTTCAGCTGTATTTCTTTTTCTTTTCATTGACAAGCTAAGATATGAGCACAGTCTCTGCTTTGTCAAAGGAAACCATGGCTTTTGTTAAAATTGAAGCTACTGATAAATATTTAAGGAAGCGAAGGGGTAGATACTAAATGTTACCTAATATTAAGGAATTCACAAAGAACTTTGAAATTTATTAGTGAGTCTGCCTTGGACTTACTTATTAGACAATGAGATGCATCTAAAGACTAGAGCTTTGCAACTGAGATACTTGAAGCTTGCAAGGTGCTTCCAAAATTCATCCATGCTTTGAACTCCCTACCTCTCTCCTTCCCTCCCCTACTTCTTTTATTCACAAAATATTTATTAAATGCTTAATATGTCCCTGGCACTATACTTGGGTACTGGGGTTTTAGCAGTCTGCCCTTCTAGAGCTTTCCATTTATGGGGGACAGACAGACAATAAATAAATACCATGATAAACAAGGAAAGAGGAAAGAAGACTTCATTATATTTTTATAGGGAGGGTCACGAAAGGCTTTTGGAATGAATATTTACCTAATATTTTAGAAAAAATAAAAAAGAAGTGAGGGAAGAAGACCGGTGGTACTTGAGGGAAGACAAGCATTCGGAATGATGAGAACAGCAATTACAAAAGACCCCAACAGGGGTATGTTTGCTGCAGAGCAAACAGAAGAGACAGCAGCTGGGCAGGTGGTCTGAGAAGCAGGCAGGGCGACAGACTGGGCAGGGCTTTCCCGCTTTTACGGCTATTCCACCCAAGTTGTCTGTGAAGGCCTGGATCCTTTCCTTAGGCAGACTGAGTGCCTTCCTCAAGGCCTACTTGGATTGCATTTCCTTCATGAAGTGTTCTCCTTTGATGCCAATAGTCCTAGATACGCAGATCCCTTGAACCCAGTGTGTGAATCACGCAACTCACCCTCAGTCATGCTTCACATTTTGTTCTGCATGACTGTCCCTCTCTTAGAATCTCCAAATAAACTGCAAGCAACTGGAGGGTAGAAACCATGTCACACTTTTTCTCCATCCCCTATGGCGCATAATCCTGAGCTCAAGGTCATCAAATTAAAGAAACACATACAATTACGGGTTAATTAAGAGAGAGCAAAGACATCTACAACTCGAAATAACACATCTGAGGAATTTTGAGGATATAGCCATGAAAACAAAAACATTAGGTTGAAACTCAGTGGATAAGACACATGATACTCTGATTTTGTCTGGGATTTTACGTCATTGTCCGTCCTAACCCAGAGATGACATCTAAATATCAGTAGAAATCTGCTTCCTGCCCTGTAGAGAATGGAGGATGAATTTGTCCTTCTTTCTCATGGGTGTATTAGTCCTGTTACCCATCTCCACAATCTCTGCCTTCATTTATGGCTTTTTTCCCTCTGAATTCATATCTCCAGTTTTTCAGAGTACTAGCAGAGTCAGGGCTATCGCGGAACAGAGATTATAAACATATCAGAGATGCAGCTACAGGGTAAAAATCTACTAGCCCACTCACTTATTTGAAGCTTTTGATTTGCTTGAGATTCATCTAATTAAGCCAGGTAATTAGGTCATGGATTAACCCTTCCATAAAACTAATTATTTATGCTTGCATAAATTATAATTTTTAGACTTGAAATAATTTATACACATTTTCATAAGTTCTCTAAGACAGTGCAGCCCAACTAAGAAACAAAGGTGATGTTCTCTCTGCTGAAATTGAATGAAGAAAAGAAAGTATCCTTGATGCCTCTCAAATCATTTTTTTTTTTTGCAGGTTTTTGTTTTTGGCAGGGGCCAGTGCCTTACTCCTTGAGCCACAGGCGCTGCCCCTCTCAAATCATTATTTTAGTGGGATCTATCAATTTAAGTCTAATTATTGAGATCTCACAACCCCTCCTGTGCTAAATTTCAAACTAGACAAACACTTTAGAATCTAACGTTAAGAAAGAGCAAGACTTTTTCTCAGTCCAAAGACAAACTCTTCCTTCACCAACTGGTTAGTCAGGATTTGTCTTTTCCTTAAGCCGTCCTTCTGAACATGCCTTAGTCACTGAGACACTCAACACAGGTGGCAGCAGTGTAGAAAATATCTCCTGACTAACATCCTGAATGTTCTTTCCCAAAGCTATTTCTCCTTATTTGTGTTTCAGTGTTTCAGTTCTTGCCTGATTATTTCTCCCTTTGGGCAAAATTATGCATTTTGGAACCTGTTTATACTTATATTCACTAATTTGTTCTAAATAAAAAGATTTATACCCTCAAGTTTACACGTTCTGTGTTATTAATATACTAATCAATTGCGTATCCTTGTCTTCCCAGCTTACCATTTTGTCCAAAACATATCTAGCCCTCACTGGTATTTGTGTCCAACAAACACAAAAATTACTAGAGTAGCTTTGATTTATTATGGCGCACAAATAACTAAGAATTTCGAACCATTTTGGATTAGGTTAATAGCAGGCAAATAGTGGGTGGTCTTGCTAATGTCTTCTAATATAAATGTTTCTGTTAAAGCAAATTGTTACTTTCTTTTTTTAATAAGACATTCTGATATTCCTCTGAATAATTTGAACATTGTTTTCTCCCTGGGATGGGACTTAGTATATCATATGTACTTAAATTTGTTGGATGACTAGTGAAAGAATGTTATAGCTAGCTCATCATGCTGTTTTGTTTTTCCCAAACGGTCCATGTTTATCGTTGTTAAAAAGTTCTTCTAATTAATAATTATTCTCTTTGTAAACCTTTAGTTGTGACTCCCTATTATTGAAAAGACCCAGCAATCCAAATATTTGGACACAAAACATAAAGAAAAACTATTGGAACATTTGATAAGTGGTATTTGATGTGGAGAGGCCCTTCTTGGGTGACTCTGATATGACCAAGTTGGCTTTCTGGAGGCCTGATAAATTTTCAATGAATTACTCGATTTGCCAATTCTTGCTATGACTTAAAAAAAATAGGTCCAGGGTGGAATATATATTACAGTTTAATAGCTGTGGAGTTGAGACCACAGATCTGTTACCAACCATATTCAACCTATACGATGCCTTTTTAATAGGCTGATTTCCTCCTTTCCCCCTTTTATCACTCTTCTTGCAGAAAGAACCTACTTCTAGTGTTTTACTTAATACCAAATTTTTTCAATTGTGTTAGAATGATGCAGCATTTTTCAAAAGGATGCAAAATAAAATATCAACCAGTTAATGCATTTGGCTTGCAGGCCATTTGGCAAATTTTTCTTCGTATTTTACTCGTTTTAGTGTCGTTCACTTTAGTTTTTATTTACTTCTCAGTCCCTGAATTTCCACTGGAAGAGACAGGAAAAATCATCTCTGTATTGTTTTCGTTAAAATCCAGACTGTCAATTAAGTTCCTAATGCTGATGAGTTGTTTGTCCTGAAGAATTTTCTTCTTTTGCTAGGTTATAAATTACTTGATTAGCTAGAAAACGCCCTTATGATTTGGAAAATAAGAAGTGATTTAGACAGAAGGCTATTAACAATATCTCCTCTGGAATTTTGTTAAATGCTTGCCTGCACTTTGGTAACAATGACAGCATCCTTAACATTACATTTCCCAAAGTTTGCCCCCTGGAACATGGTTATTTAAGATGCTCCATGAACATAATGTCCCATGGTCAAATATTTTTGGGAAATGGACTATTCTCTGTATGCTACTGGGAAATTCACTCCACACATCGAGAGTAATTCAAAGGGTAGGGTTCATTTTGCCAGGGTGAAGCAATTTGACCTTCATATAGCAGTTCTTTTTTTTTTTTTTTTTCATATCTTAAAGCTTTTTAATACGTAGCACATGTTCTCAAATTGCCCTGTAGAAAAGTGGTATCATTCACACTCCCATCAAAAGTACATAACAACGCCCCTTTCTCCAAACTATTAACAGTATTAACACTGAATATTATTTTTTCAGTTCTTGATGAGACAGGAACAAAAAGCTTTTCAATTTCTCTGGGCTTTGTACTTAATATTTTTACTTTTAAAATTAGTGTATATCTGGCAGTGCCTGTAGTTCAGTGGGTAGGGCTCCGGCCACATGCACCAGGGCTGGTGGGTTCGAACCCAGTCCAGGCCTGCTAAAACAACAACAAAAAAACATAGCTGAGTGTTGTGGCGGGCACCTGTAATCCCAGCTACTTGGGAGGCTGAGGCAGGAGAATCACTTAAGCCCAAGAGTTTGAGGTTGCTGTGAGCTGTGACTCCATGGCTCTCTACTGAGGGCAATTAAGTGAGACTCTGTCTCAATTAAAAAAAATATTAGTGTTTATCAATATCCTTTTGTGTTTTATTTGATACTCATGATGGTCCCCCATGTAGGGGCAGAGAAAAATTTTGTGGAGTCCAAAGTGTATATATTTTTAGAATTCATTTTTATGAATAAGAATACAAAGAATATACTTTTCAAATTTAACGTAAACATGCAAGGATGTAAGGGCTGTCCCAAGGCCTTAGAAGGACTTCTGCAAGCACAGGTCTCGGAAACTTCAGCTTCATTAGCGACATACTAAATCTTCATCATCCCTCGTGTGAAACAGTATTTTATTATTTGACGTAATAATATAATATTGTTTCAGCCTAATTTTTCTGGTCCTTTTCTCTACCTGACACACACCCTTATAGTTACAATTTTCCTAGGGAATAATTATTCTGGCAAACGTTTCACATTTATAGATACACGATTTTTAACATTAGCATTATATTCCATATTCATTCTTAATAGCTATGAGTTTTAGCAAATAAAAATGCAATATGCTCAGCTAAATTTGAATTTCAGATAAAATTTCAGCTAAATTTGAATTTCAGTATTTGCGTTTCAAGTACTGCATGGAGCATACTGTACTAAAAATAATATTTATTGAAAAACTGAAATTTAAACTTAACTCGCATCCTATGTTGTATCTAGCAACCTACATGTCGCAGCCAAAGCATTCTATGGTGGGTCTTCTCTGCAAATGAATATTCTTTCAAACTCCATGCCTTGATTGCATGCGTCCTAAACTGTTTTCTTGAGGCAACTCTTTCAGAGGACTTGTTACAAATATGGTTTCCTAAGGCCCAGCCCTCCAGATCTGGCAAGCATGGCTTTAATCAGGTAGTTTTGTTTCCAAACCTGGCCTTTTATTCAGGCCCCAGGATGAGAAGCTGACCGTCATCCTCACCTTCTTTTCTGACAGATTAAATCCAGGTACACTCATAATGAATACTGCTTCACAAACTTTTATTTCAATGATTTTCAAAGTGAAAGTGTGGTTCCTCCGACTAGTACCATTAGTATTACCTAGAAACTTGTCAGGATTGCAAATTTTCTGGCCTCAGCCCAGATCTGCTAGATCAGAAACTCTGAAGGTAGGCCCAAGCAGTCTGAATTTTGACAAACCCTCTAGGTGATTTTGTTTTGTTTTGGGAGATAAGAGCCTCACTCTGTTGGCCAGGATAGAGTACTGTGGTATCAGTCTAGCTCACAGCAACCTCAAACTCTTGGGTTCAAGTGAACCTCCTGCCTCAGCCTCCCTATTAGCTAGGACTACAGGAGCCCTCCACAATGCCCAGCTAATTTCTCTATTTTAGCAGAAACAGAGTCTCACTCTTGCTCAGACTGGTCTCGAACTCCTGAGCTCACATGATCTTTCATCTCGAACACCCAGAGTGCTGGGATTATAGGCAGGAACCGCAGGTCAGGCCCCTCTAGGTGATTCTGATGCACACTTCAGCTTGAGAATCACTGCTTCGTAATGACACCTATTATTTTTGTTTTAGTTAGACATGGCTATCTTGCCCACTCACCTGCTCCTCTAAAATCCTTGATGAGTAATGGCTATGTGGGCTTTCTCTTTGCATTTATTCCCAGTGCCTGGCACACAGAGTATGTTTAAAATACTTGTTGAATGAATGATTTGGTGAGTAAATGGGTGCAGGGGTAATTCTGTAATTTTGTGTTTTTTTGCAGTAAGCTACCTGGTGAACGCCATGACCCCCAAATCTGTGTGGATGATCAAGCTGCTCTGTGAGTCAAATGAATGACATTGTGGTTCCAAGATCCAACTTTGTACATTTCCTCAGCTCATCATTTGGTGTCTCCTTGTCACATGTCTTAGTTGTGTTATGACTACAGAAGAATACCATGAGTTCATATGAATTATTACTTGTGGTTGTTTTAATGCTAATGTTAAAAATCATCTATCTATGAGTGTGAAATGTCTGGGAAAACAATTTTTCCACAGGAAAAATATTGAATAAGGGACAGAACATCCTTTGTGTTATGTAACGGTTATGTGTACAGATTATGTTGTGAAAAAATTCAGCATCAGCCCATGCTGATGGCTAAAAATGGGCCATACTATAACTTCATGGTGAACTAGAAGTGTCTGCCTTAGACGAACTCTTCAGACAAGATGATAAAGACCAAAAATCTAAACATGGGAGTGATAATGATCTTGTTTCTAAGCATAAATCTTCACAATGCTAGATTTCCTAAAATCCAAGTACATTTGAAGAATATTCTAATTAAATGATGGCTTATTTGTAATCTAGATATTATTATAGAATCTTCAGCTATAATACATGTGTATAGATAATTGTTATATACCTAGATGGCTTCCAATCTTACATAGAGAAGTACAAAAGGTTTGATGATCTATTTATGTTCCTAACATTTTTGTTTCTTTCTTTTTGGCTTACCTTGTGATTACTGTACTTGAATAATGCAATAAAGGTAAGCAAACTAAACCATTTTTTCCCCAAGCTAGATAGGCAGAGAACCAAATCACGTGATACTTTGTGGCAACAACATCTCTGTAAATAAAAATGGGACACATGGCCTGCAAAAACCACAGAAATAGGATTATTAAAATATGAACTAGAGTATATAGTAAGTAGATCATACAAAGAGTGAATTAATGGTTTCTATAATACCCTATTGACCCCATTTATTTAAATATTGAATTATAGGGTACATATACTAATTGGAATTGGAATGTACACTAATTTGGATATTTAATTTGGGGTACCATATTCTGGTGCTTTTGGACATTCAAAAACTCTTGGATGTCCGGGCTAGGCTACGTTATAGATGCAGTTTTTTGTGCCACAGTATTAATTGTATTCATTTCTTTAAAAAAAAAATCTTTAGTGCCACAACTCAGAACATTACCACCTTCATTGTTGATTAGTACGACATCTTCCTAACTGAGTTCTTTGGTCCAGGGCTCATACCTCCAATCCATTGTATACTGAAATCTTTGGAGATTAATATTTCTAAATCCTTGTTGAAATAGAAGAAAGAGAAGAAGGAAAATGGTCCATCAAATAAAAATTCTTTAGCATGATATTTGTGGGTCCCTGTACCAAACTTTCTGGTCATACAAATTTAACTCTTCTACTGGAAATGAACACTCAAGCTAAATTGAGTTCATCGATCCAAAAACATTCTCTGCTTTTGTTCTTTTTTGGCTTTGCTTGGGCTGGTGATGTCACATGGGATGCTCAGGCCAAAAACCTTGCTCCAAGATAGTCTTAAGTGCTGTCTTAAATGCTGTGTACCTCCATAAGCTTTGGCTTTACTAGAAAGAATCTCTCTGCAGTCAGTCCCTGAGTTACAAACATCCAACTTACATACAACTAGCACATATGAACAGAGGTGAGTACAGTAAATCCCCGAGTTATAAACACCCACCTGACATACAACTTGCACTTAGGGATCCCACAGATGCTTTTGTTCTGTGACTGTTTCATCTTCACTCGTTGTAAGGGCTCTAGCAGTATTTACTGAATTAAATTTGTAGATTTGGTAGTCTAATACATTGATTTTTAAATTTAGCTACACTTTGGAGTTTGTGAAAATACTGAGGCCTGGGTCTCCCTGCTGGAGATACTGTTTTAATTGGTCTGGCACACAGTCTGGGCACTGGACTACAAAAATCTCTCCAGGTCATTATGATGTACAGCAAATTTTGAGGACCACTAACTCTGCTAATCCTGGGATTATCTAAAATGTCTCCTGGAGTGTGTTTGTTGGCCAGGGTCTCCTATGGCCACTTGGTTGGTAAACTTATCTCTATCCCAACTCTAACAGATGTCCTCTTGAACTGGCTCCAAAATGAACTGGCCTCCTTAGGCCAAGTCCAACCTTATCTATAACTCTGAGTAACATCATGAAGGAATGCTTATTTCAGGTTTAAGTGCTAAATATATTCCTTTAAACTTCAGTGTAATCCTGGTTGTTGATCTTTGGGAACACCTAATTACAAAAAAGCACAAGTTAATAGCTAAATGAGTTAGTGTTATGTTTAAAAAGTATATATATATATACATATTTTAGTGTGATAGTCAAAGAAAGTGAAAGTGGATAATAAGGAAGTGAATTAAAAAATAAGTTTTAAACATCTTTATCCATTGGGCTGCCTTAAAAAAGACAATTAGTGGGGAGAAGTATCTATGCAATTATTTCTCATCACCTATCATTATCATGTGGACTCCTCTGTACACATGCCTTTCACACTGATCTGTGATGAAAAGATGATGTATTGTGCCATAGGGAGACAGTACTAGTTTGTAATGCTTCTTAAAAATCCTATAAAGTAGTAATACCAACCCACTTGGGCAGGTATTAATTTGCATTGTCAGTAAAAATCATAAAATTACAAGAGATAAATAATCGAAGTGTGTTAGTTTGAGTGTTTTTCCTGGAGGGTTGAGTTTCACTCAATCCATGTCAGTTTCTCATCCTCCTACCTCGACAGACACCAGGTGTATAGATGCCCGGATGTCCATGGACTTCTGTGCCAGAGCATGGGCAGTGTTCCACCGTCAGGAGACTCAAACGCATGCCCTAAACTGGCCCTTGCAACTACTACATTTCTAGTCAATAGAGATTATAAGTTCATGTGATCTTGCTGAGTTTTTGGATCCTTAATTTTGACAGTTGACAGATAAAATGCAAAAAATGGTGACTGTGGTGCTTATGTTTTGTAAACCTGTCACTGCGTTCAAGCCCAAGAATACATCTCAAAAAAAGAGTTTTTTTCATGGTCTCCCTCCAAAATCTGCAAAGACTGGGGAGCTTTATAATACCACTCACAAGACCCTTACTTTGCTTTCCCACCTGTAACCACTCTCCGCTGGTGCCTATTACCTCATCTGCTATGCCCTCCATCCTGGACAGCCCACTTCCCATCTGCATGCCCTTGACTGTTGTGTTTATCCTCCATCTCTATTAGATCTTGTCTCCGCTTCCAAGTAGATAAATTCATGATTCTTTCCTTGCTTTCCTTGAATACCCCAGCTGGGAATTTACTCAACAAATCATACAGGTTAGGTACTTTGAATAGTTCAGTGGCATTATTTCTCTGAGTCTAGCACAGAGACCAATTATTGATACTCCTAGATATTTTCTGAGGAAATGAATATAACCCCAAGCAATCTAGGGGTACTTCAGAAACCCATCCACAGCGAATCTTGATCCTAAAATGAAACTGAATTTCTCATTCCATTTTTTTAAAGAGTAACAAACTTTTGGAGATTTAGGTATGTCAAGAGCTTTCTGACCCTTTTTAACGTGTGTATTAAAAAAAAAAATAGCACCAAACTAACAAACCAAGTATGTGTAAATCCAAAAAAAAAAAAAAAATTAGTTCAGTTGTTTAATTCTCTTTCAAAACTTCTGCATTTATTTTTAAATTTTTTCTTACTGAGCTTTTTTTTTAAAAATCACCTTTGTCCTTTGATATTTTTCTTTGTGTCACATCACATTCCCTTTTATTTCATTATCAAGATATGTGTAGCTCTAGGCGCTAGCATTTCAGTTTATTGGAAAAGACAGTGTGTTTCAACACACCTGCAATTCTTCCTTTATGTGAGAACTTATTCCTGTGTAACTGGCTGTATAGGAAAATTCCAGAAAATAAAAGAAAACAATATAAGCATCTAAATATGGGCTCTCACTGATTGATTAAAATTGTTAAATAGCTTCCTTTTCATTGGGTCATAGGCAGACACATCAGAAGCTCAAAGATTCTTCTGTTTATTTTTTCATCGAATAGATAATTATTGAGTGTGTGCTAAGTAGAGGTTGTGTGCTGACTGACTCACATGTAAATAACAATCTGCAGTACTTTCCCCAAATTTTGCTTGTAAATGTATTCACATAAAATTATTTCAGCTTAATTTTGCTAAGTTCTTATTTCACCCTTTCCTAGCCATGCTCATTCTTACCGAGAAGAAAAACATCTTTTAATTACTCTAAGCGAAAGTTATTTTAGAAATGACACAGCCCTTCTATGAAACTAATATAAACTTCTCAAATGAAAGAAACAACTTAATTCTAGTCCAAGAATATGGGGAGGGGAGATGGGTGGCTGGGTGTTGGGAGGGTAAACATAAAGATCACCTATAGTTCTGTCTAACAAGGGTACAATTAAACTTCTCTAGAACTAGAATGTAAATGTTTTGACACAATGACTATGCAAATGACATGAAATTTATGTAAACCAGCTTGATGAAAGTATGTCAAAATGTATATGAGAATACTACACTGTACCCCATGTTTGCATTAATGTATACAGCTATCA
>CAUYTI010086072.1:0-13769 GCA_963575145.1 Galago senegalensis | reverse complement strand
TAAACTTTAAGAATAACAAATAATTGTTGAGAACTGATTATCGAGAACTGCTTATCAAAGTTCGCATTGTTGATCAGTTGTTAGAATTCAACCACCATTGTTTGGACTTAATGAACAATGGCATTTTTTGGCATTGGCAACGATGAAAACATTTTGTAACTGTCTCTCAGACATACACATCATACTGCATGTTAATACTAGTTAAGCAAGTGATGTCAACAAATCAGCTACTCAAATAATTTAGGTAAGTAATTTATTTATTTATTTCATGAATTTAGCAGACAATACTTGTATTATTTATATTTTATAGTGGTGGCAAAAGGTCTTGAAAGTTGGCACTTATGACTTACAGGGTATCATTATTAAAAAAATATGTTGATAAGGAAAAGGTTAAATCTTGGGCAACAGCAAAAATCACAATAGAGAACAAATGGTTAGAAATATGTCATCATTTTGAAACAAACCATGTTCCATACAATAATGCACTAAAAATTGTGGGATACACACTGTCCTTACCAGGAACTAAGGCTGTGACTGAAGGCGTTTTTTCTATGGTAAATAAAGTGTGGACATCAGAAAAATCACAACTCAGTGTTGAGACTTTGACAGCCATTTTATGTGTGAAATATAATTTAACAAATTCTTGTGAAAAATGTCATGACCTTTTAAACAATGACAGCAATCTACTAAAAAAATTCACTCAAATGAGAAATATGCCAAAAAATAAAATAATACTATACATAATTTTTAATGTATTATATTTGTAAATTGTACTTATGTTGAAATTTAAAAAATATATTACAATACTATTTTTTTCATTCTATGAAAATTTTTGTTGCTCCATATAGACCAAATTTTTAATTAAGAACACACCCCATCCCCCACCCCCAGTCAATGGTGTCCCACTTTACCAATGTTAAAATCTGGTCAACTTCCCTATGGCTATTAACTTTGAAATACTTAAGTGAGCTTTTATTAGGAGTTAAAGAAAGGGAGTGGAGGGCTAGGGAGGCTACATCACCCTCCTTTGCCAGATGTGTGGAGGAGAAAAAAGGGGTAACAGCAACTACAAGGGCAAAGAGAAAAGATTGAGACCCAGGAGCTTGCCACAAGGAAGGAATGAGAATTTAGGGAATCCACATGGGCCTGAAAAGACCTGTGAAGTTTTCCTACAGGCTGCTTGCCACCAATGACATCACAATGCAAATAAAATAAATAAATAACAGTGGGGAAAAAAGCAAGGGTAAGCTAATTTTACTAATTGTAGGAGTTACTCTCTATGCTATGAGAGTTCCAATTTTGATTCTGAGCTTTCCAGCTGCTAGAAAAAGTAAAAAGGAGAATATGACAAATGTTATAGAGCTCCTTGCCAGAAATGAGGCACATGTTAAATCCACATGTGAGTAAAATGAGTAAAATGCTGAGTAAAATGTCTAAGCAAAAGCTGTCAGTCTAGTTTCTTACATAGCAGAAACAGATGCCATCTTCCAACTGAATTAAGCAAAAAAGTAATTCATGAAACAGATACTGGGATAGCTCACAAAATGAAACAGATACTGGGATAGCTCACAAAATCCGCAAAGAAGAGCTTGGAGATATAGGCTCGAGGCTAAGCCACTAAGAAAAATACACTTAAGTATGTTTAGAATTGGTCTATATATTAAACTACTCTCTCATGCTGCTAATCCCACCTCAGAGCACGTGTCCTCTCAAACTGTTATTTCTGTAGCTCAGGAATCAAATTCCATCAGGTAGCTTCTAATTGGCAGAGCCTAGGATCTATCAGCAAAAGAGAAAGGTAAAGGAATGATCTGGCATTTTTTAGCTCCCAAAGTGGATCATCCACCCCTGCCATTCAAACCAAATATCTACAAGATTAAGAATTCCTGAACACAATAAGTGGTTATATTGCTGGCCAGCCAAAACACATGACCAGTGTCCTGACAATAGCCACACACCATCCGCTCCGACTCTGCTATATAATCAATGAAGTCAATGCTGGGAGGAACTTGATGTAAGATTGGAAATCGTTACATGTGCCCATATTGGCTTTCTGATGTATTTTCAATCTCATAAAGTATTTATAACCCTGCATTTATGTCCTGCTTTCAGTAGGGGATTAATCATAAAACCATATATATGGCTTTCTTAGATCAATTTTACTTGATCCAAGAATAGAATCCAGAATGGAGGAGTGAATAGAATAGAAAATTCTTTTTATTACCTCTATGGGCTCTTCATAAGAACTGAATTTACTAGTCACAAAAGCAAATGATTAGGATAAAAACAGAAATATCAATACATTACACTTTGTTTCAAATGAAATTAGCCACTATGGGTATAAAAACTGAAATTCCCACTATAACATGTAAAATTAAAAAAGGTAAATTGCAAACATTATAAAAAGCTATTGCAGAAAAGATTAATTCATTGGATATACCACTGTCTCAGAATGGGCCTCTCTAGTCTTCTCTCTGACTACAGTGATTATCAATAAGGAAGAAGTCAAGGTTCGTCTGATTGTTTCTGCGGCTCTGAATGGAGCCTGCTTTGTTAGATGACTTAAATTAAGGTAGATACATGAACTGTATATTTAGCTACAGCTGCCAGTGACTGTGGGCAAAGCATGCTTAGGCTTGCTGCAGAAGGCTATCCCTGGCTTTTCTGAATAAATCAGCCTGAAACATATGACTCGAGATACTAAAAAAAAAAAAAAATCTAGATCAGACTAAACCAGGGCTGGGCACAGTGGCTCAGAACTGTAATCCTAGCACTCTGGGAGTCCAGCTTGAGCTCACCAGTTTGAGACCAGCCTGAGCTAGAGGGAGACCTAGTCTCTAAATATAGCTAGGCGTTGTGGTCGGTGCCTGTAGTCCCAGCCACTTGGGAGGCTGAGGCAAGAGGATTGCTTGAGCCCAAGCGTTTGAGGCTGCTGTGAGCTGTGAGACCACAGCACTGATGGCGACAAAGTAAGACTCTGTCTCAAAAAAAAAGAAGTCCTTTACTGATAACATGATGTGTGAAATTCAAAGGAAATGCTCCTAGAGAGAGAAGAGATGGGAAATACTAAAAGGAGTGATTGGAAAGAGTCGTCTTCAGCTGCTCAAGGTATTCCCACCTTTCCCTGGGGTGCACTGGGCTTCCCACCTACCTTCATCAAAACTTCTCTGCAATGGCTCACACCTGTAATCCTTGCACTCTGGGAGGCCTACGTGGTATGACCTCTTGAGGTCAGGAATTTGAGACCAGCCTGAGGAAGAATGAGATGCCATCTCTACTAAAAATAGAAAAATTAGATGAGCTGCTTGGGAGGCTGAGGCGAGAGCATCACTTGAACCCAGGAGTGTGAGGTTGCAGTAAGTTATGAGGCCACCAGTGTGCACTGTACCCAGGATGACAGAGTGTCTCAAAAACGAACAAAAACAATACAAAAAACAAAATTTCTACTCTGCTTCTGGTCTTGCTCCACGAACACCGAGGCACCTTTAGCCAGGATGAGACAGCAAAAAACTTCACAGCAGAAAAACAGTCATCTGATTCATGAGGTTGTTTCACTAGCTGCTGACTAGTAAGGATTTTTTTAACACCAGATTTTTAGCATATAATTGTCTGGATCCATTTAGAACATCATTAAGATCAACGTAATTTGTTCATAGATTTGTTTTATGGTGGAAATTGTAAAATTGCTTAAAGCTAGTATCATGATTTCTTTTTACCTACCCATTATTTCTTGGGGAATAGACTGCATTTTAAATATAAAGCAATAAATAAAAGTCAACATAACTTGAAAAGAAGTTGAGGTTACTGGTGTGCCCCCTCAAACTTGAAAAACACATACACATATGCACAAAATCACTGACTTTTGCAAGAGTCAGTGGAAAATACTGGAAAAAATATGAAAATCATTCACTACAGAAAGAAACACAGAACAAAATGTAGCAAACACTGTAAATGCAAATACTGGAAAAAATATGAAAATCATTCACTACAGAAAGAAACGCAGAACCAAATGTAGCAAACACCGTAGGTGCAGAGGACAGATTTCAGTAAAGCAAAGTCTTTCCAAGGCCCCCAAATGAGAGGGAACTGAAAAAGCAGTAATAGGGTAAGACAACACTTCTGTTATTAGTAATCAAGAATTACTTTGAGTATCTTGCAGGTTATCTTCCATACCAATGGACCTTGAAATTGAGAAAGCAGTGAATCAGAATGGAAATTCCTACACAGAATCAGAGTCTTTGAAGAGCTGTAAACTGATGGCCATGGGGTTTTGAAAAATATTACAAAGAGAGATGACGTGGCTTTGGATGGTAGAAATATTTTTATGAAAAAACTACTTCAAGTGGGTCTTGTAATTATTTTAGTTACGTGGTATAAATACCTCCAAGCCAAAAAATTAACTTAATAACTGTTTATAAACTGGTGATACTCTTGGGAGGCCTGGCAGAAACAAACAGAAGCAAAATGCTCTAAAGGGATTTATGAAAACCCAGACTTCACAAGCTTTCTTTTTCTTTCTTTCTTTCTTTTTTTTTTTGGCCAGGGCTGGGTTTGAACCCACCACCTCTGGCATATGGGGCGGGCACTTTATTCCTTGAGGCACAGGGACCACCTCTTTTTCTTTTTATTTATTTATTTATTTGGAGACATAGTCTCTCTTTGTCACATGCGCTAGAGTGCTGTGACCTCAACCTAGGTACAGTAGCTCAAATTCCTGGGCTGAAGTGATCCTCATGTCTTAGCCTCCTCTATAGGTGAGACTACAGGCACCTGCCACCATGCTTGGCTAACTTTTTTATTTTTACTTTATTTTATTTATTTATTTTTTGCAGTTCTTGCCTGGGGCTCGGTTTGAACCTGCCACCTGCCGTATATAGGGCCGACACCCTACTCCTTTGAGCCACAGGTGCCACCCCGGTCTCACTTTTCTCAGGCTGGTCTCCAATTCCTGAGCTCAAGTGAACCTCCTCCTCAACCTCCCAGAGTTCTGGGATTACAGGCAGGAGCCACTGAGTTCCAGGCCTACACAGGATTTTTTTTAGGTAAAGCACCACTTAAAATGAACTCATCTTCCAAAATACAAAACTCAAAATGTAACAATCTTCTATGAGCAAATATCAGTAGGTGAAGAGACAGTGCAGCAGCTCAAATAAGTATAAGATGCAAAACAAGGAAATGAAAGTATGATAAAAAGAAAATATGTATGTGTTTTTAAATGTGCTTTAGAAAATTAAGGAAGACTTATAGAAGTGAAAAATACAGTCTTTAAAATTAAAAATCATGTAAAGATTAAACATCAGGTTGGGTACAACTAAGAGAGTATTGCTTGAAAAGAGAGAGAAAGAGAAAGGGGGCTGGAGAGGAAGGACGGGGATGGGAGTGGAAGGGAGAAAGAATATGCAAAAGATATTAAGTGGTTAGGGCACCAGCCCCATGCTCCCTGGCTGATGGGTTTGAGTCCAGCCTGGGCCTGCTAAACAACAACTACAACAATAACAACAAAATAGTCGGGCATTGTGGCGGGCGCCTGTACTACTAGCTATTTGAGAGGCTGAGGCAAGAGGATCACTTTAGCCCAAGAGTTTGATGTTGCTGTGAGCTATGATACCATAGCACTCTACTGAGGGTGACGAAGTGAGACTCTGTCTCAATTTAAAAAAAAAAAACCCTGAAGGACTGACATAAAAATCTAGTAATAATACCACATGGAAAGAACAGGGAAAATGGAAGGTTCATAGGCAATGTTTGAAGGAAATACGATGATTGAAGTGTTTACCCAATTATACAAATACTTAGATCCAGAAAGCCAAATAAGTCCCAAACTGAAGGAATTAAATTCAATTTACACGTGGACGTATTTCAGTGAAACAATAGGATTCCAAAGACAAGGCACAATTCTTAAGAGCAAATGAAGATAAGAAGATGAAAGAACACTCATTAGTATAACAGCAGTTATGACTAATCAGGAATAAAGTCACAAATTGTTGGAAAGAATTACCAGAATATACAGTAAACTGTGGGGTGTGATTTTTAAAAGGACCGTTTTTTGAAAACAAAAAAGATTTTGAATCATCTCTTCCTGTCAAAGAATGCTTGGCAGGAGGTATTTCAGTAAATTCTCAGAACAGCCTGGCAACTTAAAGTCGAACATAGCAATTTAAACTAATATTAAATCAGGGTTATTTTCCACCAACTGAGGGTGCTTAGTCTGTGAAGGAATGTGATTGGGTACGGGTAGGGTGGGGACTTGGATATGCTTGTTAAAGAAATAGCAAGTGATGCCTAAGCACAGCGCCAAACATCGGGGTCAACTACTCTAGAGGTTGGCTTTTTATTATTATTATTATTATTATTTTCTTTGAGACTGAATATCAGTATCACCCTTGGTAGAGTGCCATGGCATCACAGCTCACAGCAACCTCAAACTCTTGGGTTTAAGAGACTCTCCTTCCTAAGCCTCCCAACTAGCTGGGACTACAGGCACCTGCCACAACACCTGGCTATTTTGTTGTTGTTGTTGCAGTTTTCATTGTTGTGTTAGCTGGCCCTGACCAGGTTTGGCCCACTAGCTCGGTGTATGTGGCCAGCACCGTACCCACTAAGCTTAGGGCACTGACATATTTTTTTTAATATAAAATTAATTCCTGGGCTCAGCGCCTGTAGCTTAAGTGGCTAGGGTGCCAGCCACATATACTGGAGCTGGTGGGTTTGAATCCAGCCCCGGCCTGCCAACCAATAATGACAACTACAACAACGAAAAATACCTGGGTGTTGTGGTGGGTGCCTGTAGTCCCAGCTACTTAGGAGGCTGAGGCAGAAGAATCGCTTAAGCCCAAGAGTTTGAGGTTGCTGTAAGCTGTGATGCTGCAGCACTCTATCTGGGGCAATATAGTGAGACTCTGTCTCCAAAAAAAAGTAATTCCTGTTTGTCAAAGAAAATTTGAATTATATACATAACAAGAAAAAAATATGAATTTCCTTTAATCTCACCACCCAGAGAAAATATTAATCAGCTTTTTAGGATATTTCAAATTTACTTTCTTTTTTTTTTTTTTCTTTTGAGACAGAGCCTCAAGCTGTTGCCCTGGGTAGAGTGCTGTGGCATCACAGCTCACAGAAACCTCAAACTCCTGAGCTTAAGCAATTCTCTTGCCTTAGCCTCCCAAGTAGCTGGGACTATAGGCACTCACCACAACACCTGGCTACTTTTTGGTTGTACCTGTCATTGTTGTTTGGCAGGCCCAGCTGGATTCAAACCCACCAGGTCTGGTGTATGTGTCTGGTGCTTTAGCCGCTTGAGCTACAGGCTCCAAGCCAACTTTAATTTTCTAAATCAAACTTTTACACTTGATCTTAGCCAAAAGGCTGAGAAGTGATTGATTAAACTCTTAATCTTGAGATAACTGTAGATTTATATGCAAATTTAAGGAATAATACAGACTGATCCTGGGTACTCTCTGCACAGTTTCTCCCAGTGGCAGCATCTTGAAAAACCATATATACAGTATCACAGCCAGGGTAGTAACATTGATACAGTGAAGATACAGACAATCTTACTCACCTAAGGACCCTTCAAGTTGTTCTTTTCTAGTCACACTTTCCTCCTGCCCACATTCCTTCTTTAATCTCTGGCCACCACTAATCTTTTCTCCATTTCTATAATTTCATCATTCCAATAATGTTATATAAATAGAATCATACAGCATGTAAGCTTTTGGAATTGACTTTTTCATTTAGCATAATTGTCTGGAGATTTACCTGGGTTTGCACATACCAATACTTTTGTTCCTTTTTATTGCTGAGTAATATTGCATGATATGAATATATCATAATTTATGTAACCATTCACCTGTTGGAGGACAGTTGATTTGTTCCCACTTGTTGATTACTGAAAGTAAAGTTGCTATAAATATTCATGTACAGGTTTTTGTGTGATATAAGTCTTAATTTATTTTTTTATTTTTTTTTTCCTGTACTACATTTTTTTTATTAAATCATAGCTGTGTACATTAATACAGTCATGGGGTACAGTGTGCTGTTTTTATATACAATTTGAAATATTTTCATCAACTGGTTAACATAGCCTTCATGTCATTTTCTTAGTTATTGTGTTCAGACATTTGTATTCTACATTTAGAAAGATTCACACGTACCCTTGTAAGATGAACCATAGGTGTGATCCCACCAATCACCCTCCCTCCACCCATCCTCCCTTTCCCTCTCCCCTCCTAATTTCTATAGAATAAATTGCCCAGCTGAGTAATAATTACTAGATCATATGGTAGTTGCATATTTAGTTCTTTAAGAAATCGAAGCTCTGTAGTATTATACGTGAAGCAAATTTCTTATAGTTAGCTTGTGGTTGGTAATATTTTTAAGCACACTCTGCCAATCTGTCTATAAATGGGTGAATTTAGGCTGTTGTTGACCAAAGGGGCATGGCCCCATTCTAATCTGGTTCGGGAACCAGCCATAACAGGAAAACTGCTGGGGCCAGGTTTGCAGTTGGTCCTTGACTCAAGTACATTTCCTCAAGCTGGCGCCTTGCTTTCCAGGAGGTAGGTTCCCAATGTCTCCCCCCCTTCTTCTTTCTAAGTGCATGCAGTGAAGGTTAGACTTTAATCCTTGGACTGCTATGGAGGCTCTCTGGAGGGCTGCAGGAAATATACACACCAAGATCAAAACCATTTTCCCCAATCCAATAAGGGCATGTATCACATAAGTGAAAGATGTTGATGGTATTAAGTCAGTAAAAAAACTGTTTTATAGCTGTGGCCACCTCTTGTGGTGACAACATCTATAAATGGGCATTTTGAACAGCCTGGAGATGTGAAAGCAAGGCAGCAATATCTACTGAAAAATTATTAGAAGTTCAAATGCCTTGCAAGTGGTGCTGGACAAATGCCCTGCAAGTGGCGCTGGACATGATCCCAACTCCACTCAGTAGCATTATATTTATAAGCAGTAACACAGATCCACTCAAACTCTGCCTGACAGTGTAGAGGAAGATGGGCCTTAAGGGTTTCAACTTGTCCTAGAAGCAGGACCACTTCCTCAAGAGCATTAAGTTTTTCTTCAATTTTACAATCCCTCTTTTCCTGAATGCCCAAAGTAGTTGAGATATTTTTAGAAACAGTATTTGCATAATGAGTAGTCTGTATAGATTGAGTAAGAGGTACAGGGGCAGTAGCAGCTATGGCTACATTGGTTACAAGGGCAGTAATTCCAGCAATTAATATGCCTAAAAAATGCATAGGGCATTTAAGCTGCTCAACTAATAGCCACAAAACTTGATACCCAGGATCGGCATACCAAGTGCCATTCACATGTTCTGGGGGGCTGCTGCCCCAAAACAATATCCTGGTACTGCTGGGTGCTAGAAAGATAATTAGTCAGGTTACAATTAGTGCAAGTGACAACATACTCATACTTCGTAACCACGGAGACTTCCTCTGGAATAATATAAGGCTTCATTGAAATGTCTAAAGGACCTGTTAAAAAAATATAGGGGTGTTTTACACATGCCTTGAGATACAAGGTTTACTTATTAGCCTTTTCTTCCACAGTAGGATGTGTGAAAGTTATTGGGCCGCTGGCAGCTCACCAAAGGCCTGTATGGAACTGACCTCCAAGGGTCAAAATTATCATAGTCCAGGCCCTGGTGGCACCCTCCCAATTGGAGGAGTTGCCCCACCACTAACAGCAATAAAGCCAGGCGACCTGGCTTTATTCACAACAGCCAAAAAGGGATGGGACCAGTCATACACAGAAAAGGAAGTCCAAAAATCACGTGGATAGCTCCAGGGGTATTCAAACAAGCTCTCCACAGAGGGGAAGTCATCAAAAGAATGTTCGTGCCCTAATAATGGGGAACGAGGTAAAAAGGCAGGGGGAGATACCCCCTCTATGATGGCTTGCAGTTGTGGGACCCCATAAAAAGTCATATTCCACTCAGAAAAAGGAAGTGGGATCCATGAGTTTCATTTTCTTGAGAAAGGGAATCAGGATTGGAGCCCCAGGGAGTGTGCCTGTTGCAGTAGCCTAAAATCTTGCACAGTTCCATGGCTAGCTGTAAACAGCCTGTGTGGTTCACTCAATGAGTCATACACAGAGGAACATGCACAGAGGACCTGGTATAATTATAGAGGGTCCATTGAGTAACAGTGGGCTCCCTGTCAGGGGGTCCAAGCAAAGGGGTGCTACTGACAAGAACTGGCACATTAGGATCACCCCAAACAACAGGGCGAAGAAGTGGGGGATCAGGAAAGTAAGCCAAATAGGGTTACCTTCCCACCAGGCCAACCTGCAATGTTAGCAGTGCTAACATAGCCACAAAAAGGTGATCAGGCTGGGCACTGTTCCCTGCCTCCAGAATAGGCTGTCCTCCTGAGAGGTCAGCCGCTTCACTTGTCCCCAGATCAGGAGCCAGGCTGACTGGGTTCTCTGAGATTGTCCGGAGGGTCCCTTTGCTTTATGGTCTCGGTGAGGGGGAGCGGGATCCTTGAGTTTCATTTTCTTGAGAAAGGGAATTGGGCGACGGGGGTCACTGTAAGGGAACCCCCACCACCTTCACAAGCCTCTCTGGAAGCCAGCGGGATCCATCTGCAGTTTCTGGAAAGACACAAACATGCCCTCATCCCCAAATGAGCACCGGGTCGGGGCCAAACCTCTGTCCTATGAGGGAGTCCTTCCACTTAACCAAGGGGAAGGGGCCAGGATGGGGATGCCAAAAGTGGTCCACAGCCGAATGGCCTTCCTGATCTAAGGAAAGAAAATTAATGACAAAAAGGGCATGAGAGAGATAGCTCTAAGGTGTCAGGGGATACAGCTCCCCCTTTTTCATGAGCCTGTTCCACAATGCCTTGGCCCTGAGGATTATAAAGAATGCCAAAAGAATGGTGGATAGAAAACCATGCCATAAAAGAAGTCAGGGCTTTGGATGTGTAGGAAGGGGTGTTGTCTGTTTTGATAACCTTGGGAACTCTAAGAACAGAAAAGCAATGCAAATAGTGTGCTTTAACATCCTTGATAGCTTCTCCAGAATGGGCAGAAGCCACAGGAAATCCAGAATAGGTATCTATAAAAACATGCACATAAGCAAGTTTACCAAAAGAAGAAAAATGTGGGCTACAGCACTCTACCGAGGTTTTATAAGTGAAAGTCTGTCTCAAAAAAAAAAAAAAACACAAAAAAAACCCTGGACATTTTGATACTATGTGATGCAACTCTAGATCTTATTTAAACCTTTTCTTTTAGCTAGCTTTCTCAACACTATTCTAGCAGGATAATGCGTGGGGAGTAGAACTACAGGTGGCATTAGAAATAACAGTTTCAGCTGGGTGCAGTGGCTCATGCCTGTAATCCTCGCACTCTGGGAGGCCAAGGCAGGTGGATTGCCTGAGCTCACAGGTTTGAGATCAGCCTGAGCAAGAGTGAGACCCCATCTCCACTAAAAAATAGAAAAACTGAGGCAAGAGGATCACTTGAGCCCAAGAGTTAGAGAGTCCTGTGAGCTAAGACACTGACACTCTACCCAGGGCAACAGCTTGAGACTCTGTCTTTAAAAAAAAAAAGAAAGAAAGAAAAGGAAAGGAAAGGAAAGAAAAGAAAAACCCTGGTTTCCTCCTTGGCCTTTGTAGACATCCAAGGATGGAGGTATCTTATAATTGTTGGTTAGAAGTGGGAGTTCTGGGCCCATTGACACCACAGGGGAGGAGGCTTATTAATAGTAGGTGGGAAAACTGTGCTTTCTTTCCACACAACCTCATTGCAGCCTAGCAAGGGTGAAAGTCTAAGGTCTCCACTGAGCTTTCTTGGTGAGGATGGCAGTGGGGATGACATTGTTTTCTACACTGTTTGGCTGGAGTAGAGCAGTTTATCTCAGTGTTTGCTCTCTTATCAGACTGTCCATTACCTGCTAGTTTGGTTGGAGGAAACTAAACTTTTAAAGGCCTCAAACTTTTGTTGAGGCCTTTAAAAAATACCTGTGCCTTGGTGTCCATAACACAGTGGTTATAGTGCCCGCCACATACACTGAGGCTGGCGGGTTCAAACCTGGCCCAGCCTGGGCCAGTTAAAACAACAATGACAACTGCAACAAAAAATAGCCAGGTATTGTGACAGAAGCCTGTAGTCCCAGCTATTTGGGAGGCTGAGGCAAGAGAATCATCATTTAAGCCCAAGAGTTGGAGGTTGCTGTAAGCTGTGATGCCACAGCACTCTACCAAGGGGGACACAGTGAGACGTTGTCTTAAAAAAAATAAATAAATCTGTGACATTATTATTTCTAGGTTGCTGGCTTTTTCAGCTCCAGGTCTAGAATATAGGAGGCAAAAAGAAAACCTAGTGAACTTACCACTTCATCTTATCTTGGGTCCTGAGGTTCAGAGCTGGTCTTTGTTCTTCTCTTCACCCTTCAAAGTCTTCTTATGTTTGTTTTATACATAATATCGAACATAATACCTAAGGTCTTTAGTTGTACTTAGGAGAAAGAATAGAGAAAAGTACATCTACTTCAACTTCCTAGAAGCAGAACTCCTATTTTCTTTTATTTTATTTTAGTGTATTATTTTTTACTAAATTGGGATATTAATTTTTCTAACTAAAAATATATTCTAAATATTTGAAATTATCTTTTAAATACAGAATGAGAGAATGATTTTATCATCTTTAAGCTGTGTCTTCTTATATTTTTTACCATTTTTTTAATGTGCTGAGGGCTATACTAGGCTCTCAGAAAGCATTATCTCATTTTTTTAATAGTATTTTGTTTTTATTAAATCATGACTTTGCACATTGATGCATTTATGGGGTTCAGTGTACTACTTTGATATACAATGTGAAATGCTTACATTGAACTAAGTAATTATTAAGAAATAAGTAACTAATTAAGAAATATTATACTTAATAGTTTTGAAATGTACCATTGCATCATGCACATTAGGTGAGCTCCCCCCCAAATGTCCTCCCTCTTCTCATATCTCTCTCCCCTCCCCTCTCTCTCCTCTTCCCTTCTACTTTCTGGACTACAGTTATGTTTTGCCATTCATATGAATGTGTAGGTGATTATATATTGATTTCATAGTAGTATTGAGTACATTGGATACTTTTTTCCCCATTCTTGAGATACTTTACTAAGAAGAATATATTCCAGCTCCATCCAGGCAAACATAAAAGATATGAAACCTGCATCTTTTTTTTCTTCCAAATTTTTTTAAATTAAATCAGACCTATGTACATTAATGCAATTATTAATACAATGTGCTTTTTTATATACAATTTGAAGTATTTCCATCAAATTAGTTAACACAGCCTTCACTGCATTTTTAGTTAATGTGTTGACATTTATATTCTACACTTAGTAGATTTAACATGTACCCTTGTAAAATGCACCATACGTGTGGCCCCACAAATTACCCTCTCTCCATCCATCCTCCCCCTCCCCTTCCCTTCCCCTCCTTTCCCCCCTTCATCTTGGGCTATAGTTGGGTTATAGCTTTTATATGGAAGTGTGAGTGCTTATAAATTGGTTTCATAGTAGGGCTGAGTATATTGGATACTTTTTCTTCCATTCTTTAGATACTCTTCTAAGAAGAATATGTTCCAGCTCCATCCATGTAAACTTTTTTTTATCTATTATTATTTTATTAGGAAATCAAATTAATTTTCACACAATTTTATAAAAAGAAAGATCAGGTTCTACAATTAAGGAAGTTGTGATCAAATGAGTTCCATGAGGTGACAGGCTTGGAAAATTATTTTTACTCTTG